>JANHFX010025731.1:35504-47770 GCA_027560015.1 Chloroceryle amazona
ACATTGCTGGTTTGTAATGAACTTGGTCTCCACCAGGTCCCTCAAGTCCTTTTCTGCAAAGCTGCTTTCCATCTGGGGGGCCCCCAGCAAACACTGGTGCCTGGGGCTGTTCCACTCCCCAGGGGAAAGACTTTGCTTTTCCTCCTGTTGAACTTCAGCAGGTTCCTGTCAGCCCATTTCTCCAGCCTGTCTAGGTCCTTCTGGATGGCAGCACAACACTCTGGTGTTACCAGCCACTCCTCTCTGTCTTATCTGTAAGCTTGCTGAGGGTACACACTGCTGCATCATCCAGATCACTAGTGGAGATGCTGAAGAGTATTAGAGCCAGTATTGAACCCTGGGGTACACTGCTAGCTGCTGCCCTCCAGTTAGACTTGGTGCCACTACACCAGCACTCTTCCTAGCAGGCAGAGCTGCGGGAGACAAAAAGAATGGCATAAAAATCGAATTACCCTTTTAGTCCCACTAGGGGCTCTGTAGATCAGGGTTGAACAGTGGAAGAGTAAGGCACAACTGGAAACAGGTATTTCTTAGCTAGTCACGTTCTAACAAAAAAAAAATAAATAAAAAAATTCAACTTTATATACCATCTAGTCCCAAGAGCTGTCACACTGACATTTACCTCCAGGATATGCATTTCTTCCAAGTTACCCAGGCTCTTACTCAGCCTTTATTCCTAGGGCAAAGAAATCGGGACAGTTCCGAGAGACAGCGTAAATATTTGCAATAATACTGATATAGCCGTATTTCCAAACCAAAAGTTTCAGTCAAAACAAGTTTTTCTAATAGAAAAACTTCACTTCTCCCTACAGTTTGACTTAACACCTCTTGTATCCATGTAAAAATGGATCTTTGTATCCATGAAAAAAAAAAGTACAGTCATGACTTCAGTGTGATACGGTGGAGGTAAAGAGTTGGAGTGCAGGTTCAGCGTTCATGCCAATTTATAGCTTCGTGAGTGAGGACACAGTTAAGGACAAATACAAGGGTTAAATCACACAAAAGCCTTCCCTGTCCTCCTAGAAGGCTTAACTAGTTAAGGAACACGACAAGTTTTTTCCCTCCATAATTCATTAAGAATTCATTCATACAGTGTCTTGGGTTATTGCCACAAGGTAACCAGGGTATGTGGTCTCGGAAGTCCCAGCATCACACGTATGGAAAAGAGGATCAATAGAGACTGGGAAACAGGGTATAATGACAATGTGCACCCTGAGCAGCCTATTTCAGGTATTGATTTCACGTGGCTCTATACTGAAAAATATAAGCTCAGGCAGGGCTCTTCCTAAGCAGCGGTTCTCTCAGTGACATCTCAGACACTGAAACATTATCTGAAGTTACTCATCTCAGTGACTATACTCCCTCTCTCTCCTCCCTCCCTTTTGACCCAAAGCTATTTTTTAACTCGACCTCCTTTCAGTCTCTCCAGTAAGAAGGAAACCCTTGATTCTTCTAGAGGTTTGGGACCATGATGGAAAGGTAGGCACCATTCACTGTTCTTTTTACTCTCCTTTTATTATCAATTTTTCTCTCGTGTTTATTTGCCCATGATTCACTTGTTTCATTTATTTAACAGATCACTATACCCATATGTTTCTTCCCCTCTTGGCTGGGAGGACACTGTTTCACAACACAAAAACTTCAGAGAACTATCTACTTAATAAAAAAAAGTTTCAGCAGATATTTCTCCTTTGGAGTAAGTTAGCTCAGTGTAAGTGCTTTTACACCTACTAAATATAAACACGTACGGAGGTATTTAAAGCATTCTGTCATTCAGTCCACTTTTAAAGATTGAGAAGTCTAAAGGTCAAGAATAAGAAAAGTTAGTTTTGAAGATAGCATGGCCTTAATACATGCACATTTTCATAAGACACTTGAATTCACAGACTGTGCCTGTACTTCACATTTCGTAAACATACGTAGTTTCTACACTGGAGAAATTATTTCACATTTCATGCAAAGGGCATTAGAAACAGGACACCTGGCCTCACACATTTAGCATGAAGCTTCAGGCTGATAATGCACTTTATGGCTATCTATGCATGCACTCACACTGCCAACAAAATCAGCTGCAAGCTTGCAGAAGTAAGAAAGCAGACATACTGCAAAGTACAGCATCCCCATCAGAGAACATTACATTCCTAAATCCTGCAACTCTGCTGGCTTGCATAGTACATTAGTGTTGCAAGTAGTAAATAGATTTGCACATATTCCTCTCCCAAGAAATAAAATTCCAGCTTCAGAAGACAAAGGCAACACCTTCCCAAAAATGCTGGATACTGTCACAGGTATCTGCTTGACCAGTATCAGAACTGAATCCAAGCCACTAAACTCCACTGAACTGTTTGAAGTCCAGCTACCTTTATGCAACAAAAGAAGCAAATTTGGTCAGTTGCCTAGTTTTGATTCGTGATGTCATCAGTTTAAGAACTAGAGTAGGTACTGGTTACTCAGAATCTTTGATAAGGCATAATTTGAGACTACTATCTACAATCATGCACGACACTGCGGAGGAAGGACATATTGAAATGAAACTCCACAGCAGACCCTATTTCTGAACCACCTTCCATTCATCATTAAGGGCCATGCTGAGCAAAAAGTCTTCATCACACAAAGAACTGGAAAGTGAACTTGATATCTGTTCAACTTCAGATAAACACTGCTAATACTTAAAGCCCTTTGACAATGAGTATTAAAAGTTCTATTTATGCCAGACCTATTAGTGAGGTTCCCTACTGAGGAACATAATAATTTGCTGGATGACTACTTTATCGTGTAATTATTCAGAGCTTATTATATACACATCATCTCATAAGATAATGTGGATTGTCCTACAATCTTCTTATCTCCCCGACCAGTCCTGAGAAGAAACTAGAGGCACATGTTGCTTTGACAAGTTTCTGGACCAAAACCGTAGCTGGCAATGGTTCAAACTGATCATGTTCAGAAAGTCACAGTGGACGCAACGGCCAAGGACAGCGAAGCCTTTACTCGGGGTGTTTGCCTTCAATGAGCTGAGAGGAAAATACCGGCTCTGTATCACCAGTGAAAGCAGAACTACTACTGCAGTTGAGAAATGAGCTGCCGAATTATCTAAACCTTAGTGCAAAAAAAACTGTTTCAATCTCCGCAAATACCCCGAAAAGGAAGTGTAAGTAGTAAACATGAAGTGCCAGGCCACTGTTTATTTCTAGTGTGTATAGACTACAGAAAATACCTGGTGTACAGGATGCATCTTCTAAATAACAGATCTCTTCCATCCTGGACATCGTGGTATTGCTCACTGCTGCATCACAATAACACGCACACATCCCTTATTTAATAAAAGGAGTCCCAGAAAGGTTCTTGTGTTACTTTGTTTACTGATCCAGCTGGAATAAAGCTTACTTCACAAGCTCATAGTCCTGGAGGTTCATACATACTTCCTCAAGAGCACAACTACTACTTGCTGTGCCACGTTAGAAGGAAAAATGTGCTTTAAATCTCTTTTTATCTGCAAGCTTCTGGAGAGCTAGTATACAGAAGTACATTACTTGTACTTGCATATGTAATCAATACTGTACATTTTCTGGTTTTAGTTTAAAATGACAGCTTATGGGAATAATGCTAACTGCACAGATCAGTAGAGGCCCACTCCAGAGAGTTGTCTATTGACATTTTTTAGGAAAGCCCACTGCCTTTAAATTGAAAAAGCACCCAACAGAAATGGTGAGCCAGAACTGACTTCCCGATGCACATTTTAAAACAAGCACTAGTGACAACCAGAGCAACATCGAGATTAAGAGAGTACAGTCTTCAGTACTTAAGCTGCAACTTCATCCTCCGGGAAAGCAGCCTACAGAAAACCCATCAAAATACAAACATAAAAGTTAAGTCTTTTCTCAGGTAAAGGAAAAGGAAAGACTGAAGAACATCCTATGCCTTGGATGTTCCAGATGTAACTTAAATCCAGTGTGAATAATAATTTTAAATATTGTTATATACCTGAATGCAGCAGGAACAGAAGACGTGCCACGCTGGCTTAATCCAGTCATTCATCTAGCTCAGTGTTCTACCTCCAAACACAGCAGCAGAAGATACCACGTAAGCAGAGCATACGAGCCCAGACATTATCTGTAGTTTATTGCCTTCACTCCCCAGCATCCACAGTCAGATGTTAGTGGGAACTAACAGCTCCTTTTGGTGTCTGTTCAGGGACTGTTACCCATAGCCATGTTTAACCCACTGACCTGCTCTACCGATTCCTACGGCAGCATGGCTGTCAAGCAGGGCAATGCTCCCATTTGCAGAGCCAGGGCTTCTTCACAAACAGGAGTCTTGCACCGTTCCCCAATAAGACATTAGGCCTATTTTTTGAAAGACCACCTGTAAAATTAATTTCCAGTACCCTCAGCACTCCTTTCGAGCACTACTATGCAGAAGCCAAAAACATCTCTTTGCCTCTGAGACTCTTCCAAGAATCTCCCATAGCATGGACTGTAGCAAGAAAAGGAACAAACAAACCAGGAATTACATAAGGGAGCTTGGCTCGTATTCTAGGCTAGAGAAAACCAAGCTCTTCAAGTAAGAAAATTGTTGTTGGCATTCCCCTGTCAACCACTTTGAGCCCAGAAAGGGCACAGCCATATGTCCTATTCAGATGATGGCCACTCTGCTGGTTGAAAGGTTTATCGACCCTGACCAGCCAGCCTGTCACCACTGCCATTCTCACACTGGAAGTCAGACATCACTTCAATGTGACTTGCCTGAACTGGTCCTTTAAAAAAAAAACTATTATTACTGTTTTGGTTTTTTTTTTTTCCAAGGGTTCACATGGCCCCAGAAATGTAGCTATAAAAGTCAGTGAAGGAAAGAAAGGAAAACTCACACGGTGAAACTTACCTTCCTAGCAGCCAGCTAGGCTACCTCTGGGATGGTCATCTGCTTCTTGCAGGAATAATAATCCAAAGCTACTATTTACATACTTAAACTAACCCAGCTCGGTTTGTCTCTAATGGTGCACAGAATAATCATTTGAACTATTTAGCTAGCAGATCTGAATGGCAGTAACTTCTGCCAGAGGCAGCAATAAGCTGCTGAGAACACATGCTTTTCACAGCCTAGCATCTCTTGCTAAATTCAACCAGAGCTGTCTGAATGATGAGTACGTTTGAAAGGAGGTATCAAAATCATTATGATGGGCCACACACACGTGAATTTAGAAAGAGTTTCTAAGGCACAAAGGGGACAGAGGTGTCCATCTCCCTCGGTTCATGCAATTACAAGAGCGCCCTTGCCTCTTCAGAAGGTTAGTGTTAGGGATCTGCTCTGGAAACACTCATCTCAGAGCCCAGCATTTTCCATCCTTCTGCAAACACACCAACACCCGCCACAAAAGCCAAATAACTCGGGTGGATGCTTATCTAGCAGTTGCTCCGACTCACCCAGAAAAACAACCCCAACCCTCAGTACACTGTTTTCTTCCCTTGCATCATCAGCCACCTGAACCACCTTCATTACTTCCCTTTCCCTCGGTCGCTCTCAGCATTTGTTGACAGCACAAGCAGTGCACAGGTGAGACAGTGGGCTGAGACAGAGAAGGAACACTGGCGAGTTAGGTGTAATTGGTTTTTTTAAACCCCTAATCTACATATTTGGAGAGGCAAAGAAACAGAGATTATATGATTCACCCTTGACATTCTGCCAGATAACTTCAATTCTGTAAAATGCCCCCTAATGACCTGAATATAATACCATGGTGTGACAGAGTCATTTAAATACTGCAGGGTTCTTCCACTGGCAGCGCAGTCTGCAGACTTAATATGTAATATACAGGATTATAATGCCACTAAAATATTACTTAGTGCTGTTGAAATCTCAAATTAATTCTGAGAGCTAAATCATTATTCAGCTCCGCCTTTGCAGAGATACAATCCCCTGGTTGTTTTAATAACAGCGATTTTAGAACTGAAAGGTTGGTACTGTCTCTTTGAGGCTCGCTCAAATGGAGAAGTGGACTCTAAACTGTCAGGCAAATTAATGCAGTGATGCATGGATGCTTGTGATCAAGAAAATAATTTCAGAAAATGGGCTCAAATATTAAGGAGAGCTCATAGTGATGTGTGGCTGATGAATCATTTTATTATTTCGCAATAAAAATAAAGAGCCTAGCCCAGGTTTCTCTATATTTATATCTATACACACTCATATGTTCCTGTCCACTGCCACACTCCTCCACAGACAGAAGATTTCTTAATATTTGAGGGGACAGTTCTTGCTTAAGTAAACAGCACAACTGTTGGTAACTGATGCTGCCAATCTAGGCCAGCTAAGAATGTGGCTTTCGAGTCGTTCTGAGCTCTGCTTTTCCAAACAAACTTCAGCTTTTACAGCTCTGCATTTCTCCTTTCTATATCATTCCTGTTACTAGTGAGCAATTTGTACCTTGAGGTACCTATAGCACTTCAACACTCAGACAGGCAAATCCTTGACGCTGTGTTAGCAAATGAGTTTGTACGTCGGTTGTAACATAGGAAGTAAGGGAAGACAAATACAGAGGATGGGTTAATTGTGAAGGCAAGTTGTTCCTCTCTGAAATTTTGCCCATTTTTAACCTTGTGTTAAATTAGTTCCTGTTTCCCAAAGAAAATACCAGGCTGCTCACTTCTACAGTGAAGCTTTTTAAATCTGGGAAACATTCCCAAGAAACACTGTTAAAAGGGAAAAAAAAAAAAAGTAACAATACCAGTGGGTAAATGAGGAACAAGATGGGGCCAAATATCAGGGCTGAAAACAACTCGTGGTAGTGAGCTTACATTTGGAATGATCAATCCTTCTCCCTTATTAAACTGTTACTTACTTCCTTATTCATTAATATCGCCCTTGCTTACGCTTGCAGCCAGGGCAAAGATTTTCCCCTCCCTCCGAATATAATTTCCTGCTATTGACAGACATGTTCAAGTGCTGGATGTGTGTATGTCTACATGGCATACTGCAGGCAGAGGCGAGACTTCTTGGCCACCATCCAAGCCAGCTGTAAATGAGCCAGCTCCAAACTGGAAGCTGTGTAAGCACAATTAGCACAGCAGTAAGCCTGATCTAACACACCCTGCCAAGAGACTGAGCTTATTAGCTCGAGCTCAACACAAAGCTAACCATGGATATGGGGCTTCTGGTTTGGCTCCACACAGAACGCGGTCAGCTGAAGATGGAGCAGTTCAGGCTCAGGTCTGCCCATGAGATACAGCGTAGGTACATGTTCTCTCAGAGTATACTCCTCTACTGCAAGGACTACTTGCTTCCCTCTATATGGATTCCCAAAGTGCTCTGATTGCAAACCAACATGACCTGAGACTGCGAGCAGCTGGAGGGAACGGGGGCCTCCAGGTGAGAACCGCAGATGCAGTGCGAGATAAAAAAGGCACCAGGCAGGAGACTGGCACCAGAAGTGCCAAAGGTGTGAGGGGTGGGCAGGGCAAAGGACTGCAAGACTCTGTGAAATGCCAAAGAGCACTCCACCTCTAGCTTCTCAGCTTTTATCAGGTCCAGGGCCACAACGATCCAGAAAGCCCACATCACCACACGGCAGATGTTAAATGGCAGGACAGATGTCTGCCTGGGCAGAGGGTCCAACCAATGAAGAATCCACTGCATTTCATGGATGTTTCAACAGTCCAAAAGAGGAACATGCTCAAAGAAGGAAATCCACTACCAAACTGGGGCGTGAAAAAGCAGCACTCCCCTGATGCTGTAGTTTCTGTTCAAGGAGCAGTGGTAATCTGGTGGTTGGCAAGAAAAATATAGGGATTCAAAGCAAAATGAGACAAAAACCAAAGAGTAGAAATGAAAATCATTAGGGGGGGGAAAAAAAAGCACATTGTAAGAAGAGTGTCTGAAGAGACTGGGAATGTTTACATTTCAAATGATAGTAATCAAACGGTCATTGCTTAACTGGCCTACAGAACTCAGTGAGCTTCTGCCCACCCAGTAAGAGCAAGCAAAAATTCCAGTAAAATAAGTAGTGCCCTGTTCACAGGCAACAAAAGGAAACATCTTCTCATTCAACATGGAATTATTTTGTTGAGTTCTCTGCCACCAGACTGTTGCTGTGGCAAACGCTATCTTTGAAAGGTGGTGTTGACGACTGCTTTCTCCTTCCTCCCACTCTACTTGTAAAGCAGCACTTTCAGTTCTTTGAGCTTCCCACTGTACGGGACTGCAGAGGTGATCCTCTGCATCTTCATATTCTGCACCTCAATCAGGTTTATTTTCACTTGTGAGATTGTAGATTACACAGTATATATGGGGCTTTTCCAGGACTTGTTAGCTCAAAATCTTTTCTTTTAAAAGCCTTAGTTTCCTCTGTGGAACAGACTCTACATTCTCAGCAGAGTACAACTAGTTTACACAATTGGCCCTGATCAGCAGTTCAGGCCATACACCTGCCAGCATCTCACCCACAGTACTTCCTGCACTCTGAGAACACAGATCTCAGTCATACTTATCTTTATGATTCAAGGCAGCATTCGATTCACTGAAGAGCATTTCAAAGGATTTTTTTTCCTTCTTTCTCCCTGTCCTTTCATACCCTTCTAAAAACATGAACAAATCAAACTGGATTAATCACACCAGGTTAAGAGATGGACTTAGCCATAGACAAAAGAAAAACTGAGAGCTGAGATTACATTCGCGTTGTTCTTTTGTCTCGAGAAGGAAATAAATTTCTCTTCTCTTGAAGACCTGACAAAGAAAGCTGTGCTATCAGAAATATCAAGGCCTAATAAAATGTGTGAAAAAACAGTTGTACCTTGATTTTTCTAACTTCACTAAGATTAAACAGAGGAATTCAGTGAATTAGGAAACGTATTCATGTTCAGTATGAAATGGATTTAAAAATCTGCAACAGTATTATTAGTGCAGGTTACTTTAACCTTACTTACAATTTGTCAGTCATTTCAAAATACAGATCTAACAGTATTATCAACCATTAACAGACACAGTTCCTTAAATACAGTTTCCTTAAATACGTTTTCAGTGAAAAGATAAAGATTCTTGGCCTGTAAATCAGCTGATCTAAAACACCCTAGAACACAGTTCTGATGGCGGGAAGAAAACATCAAGAAGATAAAGACAAAGGGGAAGGGGGAAGAGGGTGAAGTAGTAAAATATTTGCCAGTGAGCTACAAATACTTTTGTATTGAACAAAAATAAGTATTAAGTCAGCTTATTATTTCCTCTGGAAATACTTCTTTGCGCAGAGGAATGCAAGCTGGCATCCTTTTTAAGGTCGTAAGAAACTTGTCCATATCACCATAAAATAGGTTTAGTACAGGATACAGCAACCTCCCAGGTGGTTACATGATAAACAGAATATTTGAATACTGATTCCATTTTGTCTCCCTTCAAAGCAATACTTGAAAAAATAAATAAATAAAATATATTAAAAAATCAGAAGCCATCTGCCCAAGGAAGTCCCTCAGCCTAAGAGGCCTATTTTTACTGAGTACGTGTACACTGCTTTTTGTTTAGACAAAATAAATCCAGGATAAACTGCAATGTGTCTGCAGAAGGTTCTTCTATTTTTAACCAATACTGTCCTGCCAGTATCAATTCATCCAGATAGAGACCCCCTCATTAAAAATATAATTTATTTTGGTTGGTTTTCACTATGCTGAAGTGACATCCTTCCTAACCACTGTCAAAGGCAATTAAGAATATGGAGCTTTCGAGAACACAATTCAACCGTGATTCCCGCTGGCCTGCCTAAAAAAGTTTCCTTATAAAGGCTTGGGAATTCTTAGATGGGAACATGCAAAGCATTATGTGGCTATACATATTATCATGGCAAAATCAACGATAAAAAGTCTTGGCACATTCTCAGAAAGGCACAGAAGCTACAGACTGGAGATATACTAAGGAACAAGGGAAAACCCTGGAACATCTCCAAAGAAAAGAAGCTCCTATACCCTCTTCCTGCTACCTAAACAGGTGGAGTTTTGTCCCTTTTTCACTTCAACCTTAGGGTGCTACAGTATTTTACTGAAAACACCACAACACTGAAAACAACTCGAGTAAGAAGTCACCAAAATTTTACTCAGTTACACTGTACAGTATTTTTGGGGTATCTGTCCACATTTCTGCGAGTTCTTTTGGAAAATGTGTCCCGTATCTCAGAGGACAATGATCAACTTAAAACACGGTTTGCCTTTGAATCACAGCTTGCTTTTCCAGAAGATAACTTACAGCTACTAGACCATTTATATTTAAGCTGGTCATTGAAACGGTCCAACAGCTTCAGAATGACTTCTTAGCTCCCCACCATTCCCTCTCAGTCGACTGCTGTAGCTACAGACCAGCAGCCATCACCGTTCTAAACTGAACCAACCCAGAAGACTTTGGCCAGTTTTCATAGTACATGTCACAGGATCCAGGATTTCTCTACCTATAACCACTGAGGTAAGCAGGGGGAAAAAGGGACTCTCCATTCCCCAGTCCCCACCCCAATACTGACATGACAAGGGGCAGAACATCGAGCAGGCAATGGAAACATTACCAGTTCAGCTGGCTAGCTTCAGACTCAAAGCCTACCTCAGCTCGGGTTTACAGATTTGGTATTGCAGAAATGCAAACAGAAGTGACTCAGAGATCAGTGGCCTAGACAGCAATTGCTGTACCACATCTGCCTACCACTACAGCATGGGAACACTTCAAAATTATCACTATAACCACCTCAATCAGTTCTTCCCATCTTCTTTTAGATGGTGAGATGCCTCCACTTTCTTATGTCTATTTCAGTAGCAAAACCAACAGCAAAGTTGGTTTTGCAAAGGACAATTTCCCTTCCCCAAACTTCCAGCCTCTTCTCTGGCTGTGCCTTTACCCTATTCTTCCTACCATAAGACCTTCTCAGCTATTCAACTCTTGATTTTACTCCTCTTCCTTCTTTCCCTTCTTCTGTTGTCCAACGTTTGTGTTGCTGTGTCCACACAGGGGCACAGGGGTACCCACAGAAGTCAGACAGTATGGCACCTATTGCAACCAGACATTACTTGTTTGACTGGAACAAAAACCTAAGTTTTACTTTAATAAAGTAAATGATGCTGCAATTTCACAGCAGGAGAATAATATTAAATAATCAGCCACACTTAAAGATGGGTTTCAAAAGCTTTGTAGGGGAGTGGAGGAAGAGCAAGGAAGCCTTATCACTGTGCAGAACCCAAGAGATTGCTCAGTTCCAGGTCTAGCGAGGCTTCTCTGGGGAATGCCAATTCAGGGCCTGAATTTGGGGGGAAAAAAATAAAAATAAAAATCTACTGACTTGTACTTGAAAGGAACACTCTGAGACAACTATGCTGCCCTTTTGTAACTTCTGATGCAATTAATAACTTGACTCAGCAATAAGCCCATCTTAGTATGATTTTAAACCTTCCCCTGCCCATACCCTGAGTGTCCTCATGGACACAGCCGCGTTACTGGGGGGATTTTTCACAGTGGCAAAGCTGGAACAAGCAGGTCCTACCCCTGACCGCTTGTCACCAGCTCACTTTGCACTGCCCTCTCCCCACCCCTCCTGGTAGCATTAGGACAGCTTTATGGTACTGCGTAGTGAGCGGAGTTTGTTCAGCTAAAAATAATCCATTCATCCTCCCCCTCCCTCCCATTTTTGCCAGGTTATTTTTAAAATGGATCAGTTCTCTGCCCTCATTCAACAGGCAGCTCAGCTGGAAGGGGGAGTAGTAGGAGAAGAAGGTGCATCTCTGCCAGCCATGGGGTGTAAGAGGGACTGCAGGGTGTCCTTCAGCCCACCTTGCCACTAAGACATAATACATTCGTGACACTGCAGACTAACACACGGGTCCTCACAATCCCAGTTTCCGCTGGTGTTTGCAAAGTCTCTAAAGGAGCATGTTCTATTTCTACAGTTAGAAAGAAGAGGTTTGCATAATCTTAACCCTCATATCCCAGGAGCCAGAACTAATTCCGTGCTTGTCTGATTTGACTTGGGGATTCTAGGCTGCCGCAGTAGGACTTAGGAAATGGCTCTTCAATGTAACTTTGTTTGAGTGCTCATCTTTTGTTTGCATTACTCCAGTTTGAAAGATGACAGCTATCAAGTCAGATTACCAAATGCCACTCATAGTGACATATGCCAAAAGTAAACCATTAAGACCGTCTAAATAGCAGAGTTAGGCTCAATATATAGCTTGCTGGGCATCTCATTTAGTAAGAAATAATTCCAGACAAATTCAGTAATTAAAAAAGGGGGGGGGGGGGGGAAGGGGAAAGAA
>JANHFX010025732.1:2358-36837 GCA_027560015.1 Chloroceryle amazona
CTTGTTGAGGAAGGTTTATCTCAAGCGTTGGCCATGGTGTTTAATTTTCCTGGGTTCTAAAGCAGCAAGAGAGTGAGTGCTTTGGTGTTCATCTTTGTCTCAAAGTCAGCTCCTCCCTGTGACTGGGATTGCTCTCTGTCACCTCTCCAGTTGGAAGGTACTTTCTGGAATAGGCTGTGTATGGAAGGGCCCAGGGGAAAGGTTTGGAAAGTATTTCTCCTCTGCTAGTAGAGCTCTGCTTTACAGTGGATTGGAATTACTAATACTTTGCTGTTGCTTTTGTTTCCTTGGGTTGGCTGGGGTTTTTTTGGTGTTGTGTTTTGGTTTTTTTTTTTAACATTTGTTGGTGGTGGGAGTGGAGAAGGGAAATTAGGATTGCCTGTAATCTGCTGGTGCTCTTAGTAATTGCATGTTTGTTCAAAATCTGTAACTCTGTAGATAGGCACATGAAAAATTAAACCTGAATGCAGCACTGGTTATTTCTTCTGTGGCCACTCATGGACAGAGTAGCTTGTATTACACTGAAAGTAAGAGATCCACTGGAAGTGGTGTGACGGGTTCCTGTAATGATCTATGGTGGACCAGGCATCTGCCAGCACTGAGGCCCTTTCTCACAGGTTGCTGTTTGTGGTCTGAGTGGTGGGCAGGGAGAGCTTTGCCTTAATCCTGCATGGGCTGGAGCTGCGAGAAGTTTTCATTTGCTTTACATGGATGTGAACTAAAAGGCAGCATATGGAATAAAACTTGTGCTTGCAAAAATGGGAGACTTATGGCCAGTTGCCAGAATTGCTTGGGAGATATGGTTTTGGTTTTCTTTTCTGCAGTAGATGCCTCGTGTGAGCTGCGTTGAGCTGCTTGCCGAGATCAACAAAAACAACTGCACAGAACTTAAACTACAGCAGAGCTGCTTTCCCTGCCCCACTTCTTAGGGCTATCAGCTCCTACCTAATACTTCATATAAAGTGTACTTGTAATCAAGATACGGCTTTAATCGTGTGCCAGATGCGCAGAACATTATTGACCTGACCAAGTGGATGATACAGAGGTAAGGAATGAGTGGTGGGGGTGGAAATTCCTGCTGCTGCTGCTGTTGTTGCCCTAGATAGGCAGCCTTTCTGCTGCTCGGGCTGCTGTGCTACTTTGGAGCTGTGCTGCTGTAGCTTTTGAGTCAGGACTGAACTTGGTGCTGGTTTGACTTGATCTTCTGCAAAGGTCAGATGTGAGGAGGGTATGTGCGTATTGGTACAATTGGGTGGAGGGTTATTTTTAGATTTTAAGATGATCCCAAATACAGCAGAAAACTCAGAAGGCCAATTGAACCATTTTTCAGTAAGGAAATAAAACGGGACAGGTGGTCTTGGGAAATGGAGGAGCAGAACAAGTAAGGGGACTGTGGGCACGGGGCTGGAAGGCGTGGGAAAGGTTTTCCTTTAGCCAACGTGTTTCTGGAATGTCACTCTGTATAATGGATGACTTTTAAAGTTTATGTAGGTGAGTTGCTTATGATGGAAGTGAGGTTGGAGCGAATGCTACTGCATCAGAAAGTCAGCATGGGCTTTATTTGCTTTGCTTTTGGATTACTCACTGTGTAATGTGAAGGATGTGAAGAATTGTTTCCCTCTCTTTGCTTCAGATAGAGCTAAGCACTTGGACTTTGCCTGGAAATCAAAGAGTACCTTTCACCTCAGTAAAGGTTTTTGTAAGGATTTCTAGATATCAACAAAATAAATTCCTTTTTTTCCTGTATTTACATTTTGCATGTTTTTTGTAGTAGAGTTAATGGCAACTCGATGGATTGTACAGCTGGGAGTTCACTGGGCTTCAAGGTGAGATATCTTTATCTCCAAGGTAGAGATAAAGTGATCCACCAATTATCACAGGTTTAAGAGTCTCGGATTTAAAGTGATCCGAGGTGGATCCTTGGTTATCACTTTAAATCCGAGACTCTTAAATGTGTGATACTTGAATAGTGCTGCTGATTGGTGAGGACAAAGCTAATGAACTAGGGTTTCCTCTCGTGTACGGTGATGTGGCTGTGGCTGTTAATTCTGCAGCTCCATCAGTTGAGCATCTTTTTCTAAATCCGCACTTGTAACTTGCCAATTTGTCTTTATTTTTAAATTCTTATAAATTGGCCTGCCAAAAAGCAGCTGTTAAGTGTCAGAAACAGAGCAGAATTCCTGTGTGCACATCTGGTTTACTTTAAACTGCGTGCTGATGCTGTGGCTCACCTCATGGTTTTTGCTCATCACTTTTGTTAGTGTGCAGGGAAAAGGTCTTTACCTCCACACACTGATAACCAGGAATGTTTTAGAGCATAGGTGTGTAACAGCAGCTAGACTATTAATGTGTATATCAATTAAAAAAATCTAGGTATGCCTGAAAGCCTGTGAAATTAGAAACAAGTTGACATGACAAGGGCAGATTTAAAATAGCGTATTACATTCCAGTACTTGTACTCTTAAAATTTGTACTAATTAGAGGCTTCTAAATTATTATTTTAATAACTGTGAAATACTATTGGTTTAAATCTCCTTACTACAGAAAATAAGATTAATACTGACAGTTACAGGAGTGTTTGTGTCCAGAGGATTTCTTAGAAAAAATATTGTCATTTATAACAAATATGTATTTTATGTTTAAAATAGCTCTCAATGACATGTTTAACCTACCCCATTGTGCTTTTGTTGTAGTATAAGCATGGCCAGCTTGTAAAAAATTGTTCTTAACATCCAGTTAATGGTTATGTTTTGCAAAATTACTTGTTAGATCTCTACAGCAGACCTGGGGTTTGTTTTTTTTAGGTATTTAATGATACTGTGCAACCCATTTTGAAGTAAAAATAGTATTAGTACAGTGCACTCTGATCCTTGTTCTACTTAAATAGGTGCCTTAGCTAACTATGTAGCACTTTAGGTAACAGTAAGTGCACTTTAGGTAACATACAGTCTGGGAAACACAACAGTAGATCCAGGTAATGTGAAAGGAAACTTACTGTTTTGTTTTTTTTCCTAAACCCACTGTTCTACACACAGTAAGATACAGGAGGTGCATTCTGAACCACATCACTGAGGTCTTTCCTCTCTATGTGCAGTTACTCAGTTCCAGCTACAGGTAGATGTCTAGTTTATAAAACTGCTTGTTTGTACGTTTGTTGTGTAACTTTAGTAATTGTCCCTTTAGCAAAGATTCTTACTGAATATTGTTCTTCCATGATAGTCCACAAGTGTCCCATGGGTGTAGGGCTGGACTCTGAGCAACAGTGCCCATCTGCACCCCAGTGTGTGGTTTAACACCTCTGAGCTGCTGTGGTTGGGAGTTATTGGGGACTGAGCACTTGAACACCTTTGTTTCTGTGCTGAAATGTTCGACCCTTAAACAGCACAATGCAAAAATAAATGTCAGGCATGCAAGAGCTCCTGCTTGGTTCTTAAAGCGTTTCCACCCATTCCCAAATGGCTGAGTTTTCAGCCATGCTCCTGCCCACCAGACCCTTCACACGTCTGTAACTGTGCATCCCTTTTACACCATCTACTCAGCTCCAGCATCAGAAATGGAGTCCATAAAATAATTGAATAACTGTCCTCTTTGCTAACTGACCCTTAAGCCTTTCTAAGAGCCTTGTTTGCACAAATCCTGCTCATAGGAATAGAAAAATAGTAGCGCAGAGAGGAACTGAACACATTATGTGATTGCAAAGAAAAATTCTGTTCATTGTTGGTAGCTGTTATAGGTGTGGGGCTTTTGTATTTCCCAATACAATTTCTTGGATAAGAAATCTAAAATAAATGGTTTCTGCAGAGCACATATCTGCCCTAAGGTGCTTCTTTCATGGCTTCCAGGAAATCTCCATGCTGTATCACAGAGAGAACAGACATAATACTTGTGTTTAACTGTCTAACACACTACCTTTAACGTTTTGCTAGTGCAGGTATTTCTTACTGTTCCCTCAGTTGCACAAATGTTTTTAGGGACCGAAACACTGCTACACTGATATGTCCAATAGCTTGTCCTGGGACTATTCTCCAGCTTGCCCCCTTCTTGCTGTGGAATCCAAGGGCCCCCAGCTATAGACCGCCCGTGGCCAGAGGGGCTGACCCTGACCCTGCGCCTAGTGCAGGCAGCTCCTACCAAGAGCCTGCCACCGGCACTGGAGACCACCCACTGTTCTCCATTCTCTCCTGTCTCCACCCTCCACAGCATCAAGTGGACACACCTCTGGATTCCTGTCCTCCAGTTTTTCTATATTAGCCACTGCAGTAACTATGCTCCTTGGGTCAGGGTAACATGTACAGATGAGGTTGAATCCACAGTTAACCTCTCACTGGTCTTCTAAAGAGAAAGAGAAAGGTGTGCTGGGGTTCTGGAAACTGAAAACTGAGTTGCTCATTCTACACTCAGTTTACTCGGGTCAATAGCAAGCTTTGTAAGCAACAATATTTGCTAAAATAACTTGCCCAAAATAAAAAATATTGTTGTGTTCATGTACCGATTGTTCATTTGGCTACAAGTCTGATTTGATGTTTTAAATAAGTTACTGTTTTGTAAATTGTATCATACATATTTCTGTGCATTAGGAACCACCTGTACAACCTGAAGCAAAAAGTCCCCTAAGAAAGTTGTGTTTAGAGAAACACTAGCCTGTGAATAATGAGTATTTACTTAATGCTCTATGCTGCCATTTCTCATGCTCACTGAAATGTGAAGAGCATTCACTGTCTGTCAAGTTAGGCTGCAGATGAGCGGGTACCACAAAACAGTGGATCCAACTTCCCACAAAGCTGCAGTTCACAGTTCTGCTTGTATTTATGGCAGGTGGTACTACAGCTCAAGGAGTATTTCCACGTTCACATCAGTGCTGCCATCAGTCTCCAGTTGAGTTTGTAGGGCTGAGTGAACACAGTGGCAGGATTAGAAGGAGCCTGCATCATGACACTTGCTGGTAAGAGTATGCAAGTATCATGCTGAAAATATATAGCAGATTGCTGCGACTGGTCAGATCACCGAAACACTTCACAGTGCCTGAGCAGTGTGTCACGTACTTGGCTGTTTCCTCTCTATTGCCACATGGCAATAATTTTCGACAAGAACTCCTTACATAGGGTACATGATAAGTAAAATGCATGGTGAGTCATTCTCAGCAAAGGTTTTCTCTTGGGATCTCAAGGAGTTGAGCAGCCTATGCAATGTCACTACTTCAACCACACTAGTTAAGTCTGAGGAGCTGTGAATGGCCTATCACCACACACAGTGTTGGCTCACAGCAAAACCCCCCAAATTTATGAATGAGGGCATTTGTTTCATAGCTTCAACCGGCAGCTCACTCAGCTGCCGATTCCTGTAACATCCAGCCACTTTGGATTAGGGAAATTACTAACTCCTGACCTTCAAAAAAATAGCAAATCATGTGTATTCAAGTCTTTTGGAATACAGAAAATTAATCTGCAGTAAGACATTGCAGTGTTTGGGAATGGAGTTTGGAGGGGTATTTTTGGCTTTCGGTAAAGATGACCGTAGGTTAGTCAGCATGTTCCAGCTTCTGGTTGCGTGTTTTTCTAATGCTGCACTTCCATGAATGCTGAACTTGGAAAAGCTGTTGCTGGCCCTCACTGGCTCCTGGAAAAAGGGAGGGGACAGACTGTGATAGCAAAAAATGGGTGGAGGCTACTTCTTTCAGCAGCAGCTCCATTTTATGCTTGTTTAAAGTTCTTAGGAAGCTACTTTGTAAAGATGCAAGTGATTCCGTGTCAGCTGGACTCAACTGAGGTTACCGCTTCCTCCCTCGCACTGGCACTTGTGGGACTGGAGGGGAAGCTACATCAGACCCCTGGCTCAGTTTAAAGGTTAGGTATAATTGGTTGCCTGCAAAATTTGCAGCCAAGGTCAAAGTGGGATCCCTGCAGTCCAGATTTGGACTGTGCTGGCTGCCATGAACCTAAAACTGTGACAGAGAACCCGCAGGCTTGTTGCACTTTTTTCACTTCTCTAGTGGAGTCTCTTACACTGAGGTCACAGTTATGTCAATTCAATAAAGTAATCTGCTCAAGTTGTGTTATACTCTAAAATTTGCTTTAAGTACTAACCTCTCTTTGTTCTTAGTAGGGCATCTATTTTTTTGTTTTTCTCAATGAATAAAAACTTAGATACTAAAAGA
Organism: Chloroceryle amazona; assembly: GCA_027560015.1. Taxonomy (NCBI): domain Eukaryota; kingdom Metazoa; phylum Chordata; class Aves; order Coraciiformes; family Cerylidae; genus Chloroceryle; species Chloroceryle amazona. The sequence goes on from JANHFX010025732.1 coordinate 8,513, forward strand.
ATCACAATGCTATATAGGTAAGGTGTAGTTTCACAGCAATGTTTTCCATACCTTTGAATGTTACACAGAAGAGACAGTAAATCTGCAGCGAGTGGTAATGTCAAATAATAGTATGTGATACAGGAATAGAAAGGCAGAATCAGAAAGAAACAAGATCCGGGTGTGTGGTGCCTGTGGTCTTTTTGCACCAGACTCAGAAGTAGGAAGTGAGGATGGAGTAGTTTGTCTGTCCCTGGGAGCCCACTGGTTTGTCACTTCACACATTGCTTCTCATGAAGACAGCTGTGTCGCACTGTGGATTTACACAGTATAATTTAATACTGAACTTAAAATAGCCTTGGTTTTGTGCCTTTGTTAGACAGACGATTAATTTTCACTATGAAAATTGTTTATTTTGTATTCATGCAAATAGTTTTGCATTTTTATGAGCTGCTCTGTTCGGACTTCATCAGGGAAGAGGAACAACTGGAAAGTGAAACTCAGTCTGTTGTTGAATAAAAAGCAGGGTGAGGAAGTGGGAGTTGGAACAGGGATTGGAGCAAGATTATGCCTTAGAAAAGCACGAAGAGCATCCCCTTGTATGAGCGGGCTGCTTTTTGCCATTCTGGGATTGCCAGTACTCAGTATCCTTGCTGTTCAAGCTCATTTGAGAGAAGCTGTTAAAGTGTTTCAGTATTTCACTGAAGCTTGGACTTTCAGACCTGTTTTTCTTGCGTGCCTTTAAATAACGATACCTCTGCCACCTACATTACAGGTCCATAAAACCTGATGGAAAAAAAGCGTGCTAAACAGCCTGGCAAGCTCAGTCTAACAAAAGATGAAAACTTGTGCTGGGCTTGAGCTGACTTCAGGTGACGTGAATGCTCAAAGGTGGTTTGATGAATGATAATCACATGCACAGAATGGTCAGAAGGCAGTGTAAGACTCTTTCCAGATCATGGTACCTAATGAAACTGACCAGATGGTGACAGCCTTGTAATCTTTCTTCCCCCACTGTAAAAATACTGCAGTTATTCAGGTATAACCTACCCCCACATAAAAAATTACCATTGTTTGGAAAATAATCCTCACTTAACCTGGACCAAATCAGTCTGAACTGCAGAGGGCGATGAGCAAGCAGAGGCAGAAGGGTTAATGGAAGGAGGAGCAGGGCTTTGGTGAAACCTCTGTGTTACCTGTAGGTCACTTTCAGTGCAGTGGATCGTAGTATCTGGAATACATGCATGAAAATAAAATACAAACATAGCTTGTGTGTATGCTAATACTACTTTATCCCTAAGGTAGGAGATTTTAGGACCATGCTAACTGTTTAGCACTTGTTTTCCTACCTTTCTGAGTCACTTTGCGTACTGAGATGTTGGATGTAAGTAGTGGATAAGGTTTCAGTTCTGTTTCTCTGGGGTAATTCAACTGTGTTTCTCAGACAAAACAGCTTAATAAATTTGTTACCCATTACCTCTTAGTTTATAAGTTTTACCATTCCTTAAAAAGCTGAAAATGAAAACTGTTTCTACAGCTTAGATAGCATTATGTAGATTTATCTTTAAGAAAGGTTAGCTTTGACTACTGTGTTGCTGCAGCTTTAAAACTGAGGCTACTAAAAGCAGTCTAATGTCATAATGCTGGTTTTAACCAAGAGTACATTTTAAAACTCTTTGTCAGGCACAGTGTTTGGCAGCATGGTACAGCATTCAAATATCTGAAGGCACTCAGAACATAGAATTTGGGTGAACATTGAGAATGACAAGGTAATGAGTTTCTAGTGGTAGCCCCTGCCCTACAGTGAAGTACATGATCAGGCTGTTCTGTTTTGAAGCAGCAGGTTGTATTTTGCAATTATGCAAATGGTATTGACTACAAGCAGCTGACAAAGCTCCTATTACCAACCCAGGAGAGCATTGAACAGTCTCTTTAGATACACCTATAAGCTAAGCAATGCCTACAATCTTCACTATTTAAACACCACCCCCCATCCCCTTTTTTCCTACCTGCTTAGAAACATTTGAATTGCATTTGCATTAGCCATAAAGAGTGACTAGGGTTTTGGTGTGCTGGTGAGCAGTGAGATTGACAGTAACTAGGGAGTGGGCACTTTACATAACCCGTACTGAGACCTTCCAGCAGGGAGCTTTGTCCTACCACCGCTCTAATGACCAGTCCAAATAGTGACGGACTGGGAGCGAGGACTGTGTATTTTTAAATTGCAAATGGGAGCATTTTCTGACCGTGTTGGCTTTTTGAGTACCTCTGCATTTGTTAGTGAATGAAATCATATCTTTTTTTATTACAAAACATAAATTGTCGTTGTGCTACACAGTGTCAACTAAGGATTTTTCTGTGCCTTTTTCACAGCAGAACAATTCCTAAAAATAAGTTGAAAGAATGGTCAACAGCATGAGTTTCCTCTTCATGCTTCCTTCCAAATCTAAGACCGTTTTATCTGTCTGTTTAGTCTAGTGCCGTACAGTTTCTTCAGCAGTTGTTACTGCAAGTCCTGCTTTATTCATAAGAAAGATGATCTAGTTACCTAAATATCAAGCCACTGGAATTTAAGCTGTGTGGGTTGCTGCAACTTACGTTATGCCTTTGTACTTTTTGTATGTCTTTGGAGCTGTCAGAGCTTGAACAAATTCCTGGAAGCTCTGTGGCTGTGCTATTGCACCGCTGTCCTGTGCTCATTTGTTTTGCTGAGGGGTAGGACATACGAGCACAGGCACAATCATGTGATAATAAGGTTACACACCTCCTTGGCCAGAGCCTGCTTGCTCTGCTTCCAGCTCCGGCTTTGAGCACATGATGTCGTGACTGAGTCCTGTAAATATGTTCACTGCTGTTCTGCAAAAGCTACTTGCTTCTTTTGGACTAAGAATGTCAAAAGCTGCCTGCCTTGGAAACTGCACACCTTAACCAAGCGTGCTGGTGTCTGTACGTAAGAAGTATGGTAAATGTGTGTGCATGTGTGTTAGGGGGTGGTACAATTTTAAAACTTCGCTGTTTAAATCTGACTCAGAGGTCTGTCTGTTTTTTTTTTTTCCCCCTCCCTTTTTAAAAAACTCATTTTCCCTTAAGAATTGTGCTAGTTTCTACCTTGTTACCCCCTCTCGAGATAAGTATTTATGTTCAGACTACATTTGCATTGTTTTCGTGAGGTTACACTGCTCAGAAGATTGAACAAAAGAGTGTTTAGAGCTGGTAAATATAAACCCGTGAATGTACTCTTTGCCTTGTAGGAGAAAATGTACTCAAATTTGTGTGGTCATCTCACTTCCTCCTTGAAGTGCAGATAAAAATGAAAAGAACTGTGATATAGTAAGTCAGTAAGATTGCTTTCCCTGGTAAAAAATGACATCACCCCCCAGTATTCTCTCTCTTGCTGGATAAAATCCCCAACTTCTCGGACTAAATTGGTGTACACTGCATGAGGCTTTATTATCCATGTACAACTTGTTCCCAGACTGTATCTCCAGATATTCCTTATAGAAAGCAATATGTGAGTTGCCAAATAATGTTAGTAAAAGAAATGTACCCTAAAGATACCTCAGTCTGTCAGAAAGCGCGTAAAAGCAGCAGAAAGCAGGTTCACTCTCACAAAGTTTAAGTGAGAAAAAACTTGCAGTATGAAGTCATCTCAGGTAAATCTTTGCCTGTGATTTCCAGGTGTGGATCTGAAAATGACAGAGACTGCTCTAGAAATTACAGCTATCTAAAGATGAATCTGGGTATATTTGGCTAGACAGTGATAGGATAGGTTCACCACGAACAAAGCAATAAGACTGTGCTAAACTTTTATCATTAAAACCGTGATAAAATCCGGTTCCTTAAACATACAGTTCACTGGCAAATACCATGGTCATGCAGAGGATTAAAATATGCTTGCCCTCAGTACTACTACTTTTTTATTGACTCTCAAGCCATTTTCCTCCTCTGCTTAACATGTTTACACAGTGGAAATGAGAACCAGAGATGACTCATGCTTGACATCTCAGGGAGGACCATCTCAAATGACTGTGGGTGGGAACAGTTTTCTTGAACTTGTACTTTTTAAGTGCATACCCATTCTTCTATCTATCAGAGAATCTGCAAGGAGACAATTTCTTCAAATTGCAAATAAGAACCTCTAATTCTTTTTGCTTAGTCACAAAAAAAAAAAAACCAGAGGAATCTTCATTTGGGTGTGAGCTCCTAAGGGAAAAGGGAAAGTGTACTTCCCAACTCTGGTGCTCCTTTTGTTGACTGTCCCCACAGAATTTTGAAAAAACAGTAAGAACTTCAGAAAAATTTCCCTTCCCATTCTGCAGTACACTTTGGTAGACAAAGGACTGCTAATGCAGTACACGAGGAGGAGCATTTACTTCTCTTTCTCCCCCTCCCTTTTTATTTTTAAAATATGTAATTAATTTCACTACCTAAATTATGACCGGTGTCTGAAAGAAGGCAACCTAATGCCACCGATGAGAGACAATGGGGGGTTTGATAAGCAGTAGAAGTATATGCATCACTGGTGGCAGAATTTGCTGTCAAAACGAGAGCTGAAGAGACAGCCAGGTTTGCTGAAGTAATCCAGAATTATACTCAGAACTTCAGTCTGTTAAATTACTCAACAGTTGCTGTTGGCAAGACATTTAGAAAGAAGTACATGATCTGTCAGTGAGAGGGAGAAGCGGCTGTAGTCCATTATTGTGTCTGGATTTCAATAGATCACAGGAGGTTAATATGACTGGACTCTCTCAACAGAGCATTATGAGGGATTATGATGATCTCTGTCATTACATTGCGTGTTTGGCCGCCAGACCGGACTCGCGTTCGTGAACTTTAACATTTTACTGCTCGAGTTGCTCCTTTCACAAAAAGGTTATTACAGAACAGTGCTGCTAGATTTCAGGAAATGTGTAAATAAAGGAAGTAGCTTTCAATGACCATCTCTCCTGTGTTCATGTTACTAAGCTTTGGTCAGATGAATCTTAACAGCTGAATCCTATTTAAAAAGAACCTTTCGGTGTTTACTTTCTCCTAACTTATGTTCTTATGTAGTAAGAGATCATGTTACTATTTTATTTTATATTGGGAAATGCCATTTTACTTTTTAACTATTTCTAATGCATCATCACAAGAGCACATACAGTTCCTCCTAGGTCACAGTGTACAGATGTTGGAGAATGTACCAGATATGAGGCCAGGAAAGAAGTTAATACTTAATCTATGTAGTTAGGGTAATGTCATTAATGATTTTTTTTTTGCCTTGTTGAGTAAAGCATCATTAACATTTGTCCAACCCTAGTATCATGGCTTAATCAGAAACGTATTTACAGTGCAGGTATTTGCAGTGTATTAAATTCTGGATAGAATTTAATGGTAGTAAGTATGGTAACAATGGTAGGTTTAGAGGAAATATTTTGCCAGTTCAGTGTATTCTCCATGGACAGTTTTCAGTTGTGGAGTATTACCTTAGCCTTTTATGTTTTCTGCCTTTGGGGCACACAAATAGCTCTTACCCTTTCACCAAATATTTGCTTGACCTTCTGATAGAAGATTGAGAGAGTTTCACACCAGTCTGTTAGATAATTGAGGAATACTGGGTGAGCATGGCTGGTCTGGTTTCCATTACAACAGTTGTTGCAGCAATAGTTGTACGCTCACGTACAGGTACTAAGTGATTCTATTTATTTTCTGATTGTTATTAAGTGCATATAAGCTCTGAGGTAGTAAAAGAGAAACAGTAAATCTGAAGGTCAACAATAGTGTTTATCTTGAAAGCAAATAATCATTTAATCTTTGTTTAATAGTGAAGTAAAACATTGTATTAACTGCCTTTTCTTTTTCAGCAGCTGTAAGAAACAAGGTTTCCTAGTATTACTTGTGGGTTTGCTGTTTCAAATAGAATGTATACAGTTCAACAGCAACCCTTGATCTCTGTCAGGATCCACTATGTCTGACTTACCCCACCCCCCCCGTTTGCTGGGACAGAGGTAGTAGTGTTTATGCTGAGCAGCAGACATAGGAAGAGATCTCAAACTCACAGGCTCTGAGCTACTGTTGCAAGTACTTCTGAAACCTGCTGGTCCTTGATCAGCTTACCTCAGGAGTTTCCATTGCCCTTTGTCATACAAAATTGTGTAAGAGGAAAATGTGTAGAAATCTGCCTCTGACAAAGGAATGTAAACCGGACCTCATGTATTTTATTTTTTTTTTTTCTGTACCGTGAGTAACTTGCATTACTATTGGCAGTTTATTTTCATAAAAACACTCATGATGTAAAAACTGAATCACTTCCTTTAGTTTTTCTTCTTACAATCTTTCCAACCCAAAAAGAGTTGTAATTACCCACAAGATTCTTACTGCTGTTTCATCACAGTCTGCTCATCTGTGGAAATGTTCTCTCATTCTTGTGTGTGACAGGTATAAATCTAGAAAATCAAAATCTGTAGAGAGCCTGGTAGTATGCACTCATTTGTTTACTGTGTTTAAGCTTGATGCATATTCCTGGCAATGAGATATTTCTCAGTCTCTCTGTAATTCTTTCTGAAATCCTAGGCTCTTTCAGTTCTAGTACTGGAAGAAATTCCGGACTACTTGATGTTGATTAAATTCCCTGCCAAAACCTGGCTGCAGTTAGTAACCATTCTACTTACTCAGGTCAACTCATGTGTTTTTCACTGTAGAACCACCTCGCCACTTACAGATTATGAATGTTTACTGTGGTTTCCAAAATGTTTAGACCTGCCTGAGTGCTAGAGGAGTTCTGGAAATAGTTGGTACTTATTCATCCTGGATTGTTTTGGAATACTTCAGAACTTCCTGAAAGGAGTCAGCCCTGTGTGCTTATGCTAAAGCCAGAATCGTGTCTCCATGTGAAGTTGGCAAGAACTCGGTTGCAGGGGAACCAGGACTTCCTCTGGTGTTGGTTTTAAACCAAACAAATTAGACCACTACCCTTTTCCTGTCTCATGTCATCTTTCTTAGTAGAAGACACAATGAAAAAAAATGGTTTAAAAGTTGCAATTAATATTTGAAGTAGATAGCAAAAGAAGTATCCTCCTAATAATGCTATTACATAGAAAGCTGGATCCCTGGCAGGCTTTTTAACACAAGAGGAAGGGAAATAAACACTGTTATTCATATATTTTCAATATTGAACCTGTTTTGGGTTTGGGCTAATAAAAGCCATTCCCAGCAAATATAATTTGCTGCCTTATTAAAATTGAGCTGCATAGGATAAAATTTCTAGCTACAGGTACTTCTTTAGTTTTTGAGTTACACTTAGAAATTCTAGTAGTGTGCAAATGCTGGGTAAGTTGATTCTGTTCTTGTTGAATAATTAAATGCAGAGAAGATCAGGGTACTGCTTCTCTGTGAACAGTCCCTTCCAGAGGCCTAAGCCCTCTCTCCCTGTTCCCCAAGCACACTTTTTCTCTTGCTTAGTCCCATAAGCTTTTTTGACTATCGAAAAGCTATTTTTTTTATATTAAAACAAACAAAACCTTGCCAGTTGTTTCTTAGATTTTCAGTTAAATTCATGGAAAGAGAGGAGGGTCTCTTTTGTTAAAACCTGAACTCTCACTTCAGGCTTTGTTCTGTGGTCTTGGCTGAAGGACAAGAATAGTGTGTTGCATATTATCTGTTTCTGAAGCTTTTAATTGAGAGTATCAAAGTCATCTTGTACTCAGAATTAACATCTCTTACATCTGTGTTGGTCTGTGAAATACCGTGTCAGTGCTTCTAAGAGCATTTGCATTGGTCATCTGTTTTTTTTATAGTAAGCTTGGACTATAGAGTTTCTGTAAACACCCAGCACGTAATAGGGAAAACATTCCCTCATGAGTGACGTTTCTAACACAAACACTGTAACATGTCACTGCAGATGGTAAATGAACTCGTCTGGACTTACCATTGCAAAATTGCTAGAAGCCTATTTACCTGAGGAAAATCCTTCAGAGATGCTGAAAACACATCTCTCCAGGAGAGAAACTACATCTCTTTTGTTGGGTTTGTTTTTTTCTTAGACTGCAGTTATGTCTGATGCACACCGATCGCCATTGCTGAGAGGGTGCATTTCCTATACATCAAAAACTGGAAGCTCTGCTGTTTCCAAACTAGGCAGATAAGGTTAGTGACATCGCCCATCTCAGAGAAGTAATGAAGTTTGTAAGTCAATATAAAATACTTGCATATTCTAAATATTCTAGTATTACAGAGCAGTTTTATTTCAATATAGTGAAATTTTTAACCAGTTACATTTTCATTTACTTGTGAGGAGAGAGGAAGTTTACCGAGAACAGAACTGTCAGACTTCATTAATATGTAGTTGGCTTGGCTTGAAGGTGTCTTTAATAGTGCATTGCAGTGAACACTGCCTCTTACCCTTTCTCTTAAAGTCTAATTAAATTTAAATAAGAGATTGAAGGCCCAAGGTGTAATTTGAATAGCTGTCTGGCTTCTTGGGATGGAGGTATGTTTCCAAGTCCAATGTGTCAGTCTGTTCTGCATTATATTTAAAATATGATCAATATTTGCATGAGTTTAGGATGGTTCTGTTAGGGATCAGAATCTTAGCAGCCACATCAAAGTGCCAGTAACACTAAAAACATTATTGCACCACTTTATTTCATGTTTCAGGAGAAAATGTTTGTAGGAGAATTTTATAAGGGATGTTTAATGCAGTTTCAGTCTGCAAAAACTGGTACTTCGATTGAAATCTTAGCTTTATGGGGAAGGCTAATAAAATACAATGAGGTTAAACACCAGTTAAAAGCTTTCTGTATATAAAACCAAGTAGTCTAAGAGAGCAACGATGTGGTAGACTTTTTGAAGCCGTCTCAGTATAGTTACATGAAGGCATCTTTTTTTTTTCCACTGGTCATGGGACCAGTGAAGCCTCAGTGCCTATATAACTGTGCTTTTGTCCTGTCAGCTCTCTCCTGTTCCTTTGGGACAGTGTATGCTACAAACTGTCCTGAGTTAATGTCTCTACTGATACTCATCCATCTTGCTGCTTCGGCCCCAAGACAGAAGAATGGACCATACAGAATCTAAAATTGTTTTTTTTGCCCCCCGCTCCCTTTTTTTTTAAATTAAGCTTCTGTCCATAGCTTTATTCAGAACATGTTTAAACATGGGGTGGTCCCATATAAATTAAACTCCTTTCATGTAGCTTCATCTTTATTTGTATGCTCTAGTTTGCCAGCTTAGTCTGTTCCAATAGTACAAGTGCTCTCCTCTTGCATGGGTAGCACATGCCACTTCTGAATTCATAGGCTGTTTTTCTTTGGGAGCATTAGAAATTCTAAAGATTCCTCCCTTCTGCAAGGCAAAAAAAATCTAACCTCTAATATTTTCTTTTTTCCTCTTTTAATATAGATCTATTTGACACGGAAAAAACCTCGGTCATTGCTGTGAGATACCCTGTAAGTAGCTGTGTGTGTCAGTTTTTACGTGAATATTCAAAGGAAAAAGACAAGTTTGTCATCTTGGGACTTGCTAAGTTTTTCCAACTGATGTCCATTAAGAATTAAAACTGATTTTTGTCAAGATAGAAACATTTTAAATTACCACAACTGTACAAATTAGTTGTTACCTGTTTTTATAAACACTTTTGATAACCAGTGAGAAAATGTGAGCTGGCTATTGTGAAATACCTGTCTAAATCATGACAGTATGGTTACAGTTCACTGTGTTATTTGCATCTCCATCAGTGCTTAGATGAGAGAAGGAGCAGGTCCCCACCATTTTAGATAGAGTACAGATACCCCAGATAATTCAGTTCAAGTCACTGTAGCCCCAATGCAGGATAAAAGAGTGAAAAATGGCAGTGGAAAGATGAAATAATTGCAATAAGTATGTATTAATAGATACCATTGGTCAATCTGAATTTAATTGGAAAGTAATAAGCAAATCAGTGCGTGGTTATGATCTTCAGTTCTTTGTTGTAATAATGTATACAGAAAATACTCTGAAAATGTTGTGGCTATTCAGCGTTATACAAGCTGCTAAATAGCTTCAACATAATTCATAAAATTAATATACAGGAGATTAAATTGAATGGAAAAGTTAAAGTCAGTCTTTTTATAGGATTGATCAGTCCAGAACACTGGCAAAAGAATTTAAGTAAGCATGAGCCTATTCCTCTCCTATCTTTCTCAATTAGTCACTTCTTGATTATCAGCAAGTAGTTTTTTACCAATAGAACTACTGAAAAAGCTACTACTCAGCTGGGATAAAAGCTCTAGTACTGTCTCGTTATATTAAATTCTTTGTGTTAGTCCAGCAAGTCTGCTTTTTATCCAAGTCATTTCTTCTGGTCATATGCTTTTTGTTGGAAGAAGAGAAGCGAGAGTGCTCCGTGGGGTTTACTTTAACTGGCAGCTTTGTGTCTAATCATGGGCATGCACTGAAGTTTTCTTACTGTAGTCTCAGCACCATGGCTGGCTTTTGGTTTAAATACAAGCTCAACTGCTGCTTTTGGAGTACTGAATTAACTGGGATGAAAATACCATACAGGATTTGTAATGCAAACCAGTAAACCTTCACTTTAGAGAACTGGAGCTTAGGGAAGTAAAATGTTCTCTCTTCTGCTCAGGTAGTCAAACGTGAGCAGTTGATGATGATGACACTAACTAGAGCAGGATAAGCATGTATGTTCTGAAAAGAATGGAGCATTCGTCATAAAAAGAATATGCAGAATACTCTTTTCTGAACAAGTCTGATCTTAGTACGTTATACTATCATTCAACAGCAATTTTATTCTATAGAATTAAAAAAATAATGTGATCATGATGTTATTTCAAGTATCTCTAGATCTCCTAATCTTATATTCTATTAAATGCTGATGACATTGGCTACAACACAAGTGCAGATGTTGGAATTCTTATTAAAACCCCCAACAATCTATTAATAAATCTGTTATGGTATTAGTAGCAATTGTCTTATTTGACCTAAAATGTTAATTGTAGCCTCCCTATCATGGTGCATTTCAAGGTGTGCCCACACTCTTTTAATTCTTGATGGAGCCCAGAAAACTTCCCTGTTCTCATGAATTCTGTTTATCAGATTCTGCCCAGGAAAGACTGGCCCTTGCAGTAAGCCAGTCAACATTACTCCCTCCCGCTGCTTTTTGGTTAGTGCACTTCTGCCTTTTAATCCTCCTGCCACGTGCAGCATTGACAGTGTCTTTGTGTGCCGTGTTTGCAGGCCATCCAGAGAGAGAGAAGAACCTGTCTCTTCTACGCGCCAGTGCAGGATAGTTACAGACCAGTGGGCAAGCCACAGCTATGGTTTGCTGCGGTGCTTTTGTTTTTCTCCCCCTTGCCTTCAGTCTTTATTCAGGCCGAGTTCTCCTTAACGAGGAAAGATTTCTTACATGTAAACAAAGTCTTGCCAAATTGTGCTTTATTTTAAATGGGATTAAATAGGTCAAATTGGATTCCATTTTCCATATGTGGCGTTCTGAAATGCATCTATTAAAGTAGTTTTTGGAGGGGAGAAAGCAAATCTGTGTATCCCTTTCCAAGAGTCTGACATCCATGGTTGAAAAGGAATAGATAAAAAATTAATTTGCTGGGGAAAAGTTGTTAAAGCCATTTTGGAATATTATATAGTTTTTAAATTACAACTTGTAGACTGTGAGGACTCTCTACCAAGATATATTTTAATCTGAATATAAGTTAATAAAATATTCTGAAAAACAGTCATCTACTGTCTCTTTTCTCTGTAGTACAAATATTTAGGGGGAAAACAACTGTTGACCTTTCCCATAATTACACAATTGTAGCATTACTCAAGTGGTTTAAACACAATATTATGATGTAAAGAACAGAATTCATCTCAAGAGCCCTGATCTATCCAGAGATAATAGGGAAAAGTCTTTGAAAAGTAAATATTTGTGGATGCAACAAGTATGGAAAAGATACGTCCTCTTTCATCTTGAGAGAGCACGCTGCTGTTATCATGCAGGGTACACGCTGCTTAAATCAGTTACTTCAGTCTCCTTTGTCTTGATGCATCTGAGGTGAACTCTTAGGACTAAAACTAATGAACTGACTGTAACATTACTAATTTAACTCTCTTTTTTTTTTTTCCCCTGCTCTCTGCTTGGCTCTGGTCTTCACCCACAGGTGTCCACTGTTGGCTCTCAAAGGTTACTAAAATTTTAGCAGCTGCTTCGAAACAGGACTGCCTAAGCTTCACTTACTGTTGCTTCTTACACCATCCGGCACTGCCGCTTTGCTCTTGCCTGCTTCAGAACGCAATAAGAGGTTTTATTTTTTATAGACCTGCAATGAAACTTAGGCTAGAAGTATGTGCCATTCTCTTGCTGCCTGTGTACTTGTTAATATCTGTGTACAGTATGCTTGTATTTATTCCATGGTATTTTTTTACCAATGCAAAGAAGAAAAAGGCTATGGCAAAACGTTTAAAAGCTAAACCCATCTCGGACAAACCTGGAAGCCCCTACCGTTCTGTCACCCATCTTGACTCACTAGCCAACATAAACATTCCTGGAGCAGACACGCTGGACAAGCTGTTTGACCATGCTTTGGCAAAGTTTGGGAAGAAGGACTGTCTTGGGACCAGAGAAATACTGAGTGAAGAAAATGAAATGCAACCAAATGGAAAAGTGTTCAAAAAGGTAAAACTTGTAACATTGTACTTAATTGTGATTTGGTTTTGAGCTGCTTTGCATCTTGCCTCAACAATGGAGGTGTCCTTAGAGGTCCTCCTTAATCATCATCTTCTGATATAAAGCATCCATTTTATAGTAGTTAAAGAATAACAGAATACAGGAGGTACTATCTGTTCTACTTCAAGAAAAGGGGAAGTTTGGGTTTGTTTTTTTTCCTTTTAATGGATGGCAGTGTGTGTGCTTATGGTGTTACACACCAACTCACATAAGCCTTTAGAGCTGTACCAGCAGCTTCTTGTCATCACAATTAATTTTGTTTTCCTCACCAGTTAATTTTAGGAACGTACAGATGGTTATCCTATGACGAAGTAAATGAGAAAGTGAATCGCCTGGGGAGGGGACTGACTGCTCTGGGACTAACCCCAAGGAGTACTGTTGTCATATTCTGTGAGACCCGAGCAGAATGGATGATTGTAGCTCTAACCTGCTTCAAGTACAACTTTCCTCGTGAGTGCTGAACTTGTTTACTTCTAATATATTGTAGAACCATTTCCCAGCAGTGGATTTTGTCTGTTATGTATTTTGGATCTGACAATCCTGTCACTGATAGTGTAAGAATTTCATCAACTTACTGTGCACCTGTGGTCTAATTCTTAGAAGTTTTCAATTTGTTCTTTGCATTGCAGAGATCCCTAAAATTTACTTGCTCATGAGACTTTTTCTGATTTTATTAATGTTCTAGTTGTTAGAATGACGGGATAGTATGGATAGTTTTTTAAATACTCTGATGAGGTCAGTAGTTGCATTTCTCCTCCCAAAACATGCAATGTTTTTATAGTATTTTCTGTCTGTATCCTGACTTACGCATCCAAAACTTGAAATGGTTTTTAAGAGACAAGAAGAGTGACCAAAATCATATGCTAGTCTGAGGGGTTTTTATTGATGTTTTTCAGCTGCTCGAAATCATTGCAGTTATGTATATGGGGTTTATTTATTTATTTTATTTAGGCTGTAAAATATCTAATTTGACTTAATGCATACAGACTTCTTGGTGAAGTGGCAAAGGTTACTACGCCCTCACATGCCCAGGGTGCATAGAGCACACTATGACCTATAGCTTATTTTTGTTGCTGTCCTATGTTTTTCCTGCAGTAGACTGGCTCTTTTTCTCCCCCCAGTATTAGTAGCAGCTGACTGTTCAAGGACAAGGTCACGCAACAAGAGTTATGCAGAGGGGCTGCTAAAGGGCAATGATGGAAGAGCTGATATTGCTATTGAAGTGGGTGATTTAATTCCGTCTCAATCCTTGAGCTCCGAGAGGGAGAAATAATCAGCTACATAACATCACTTATCTATCTCATTTTGTCTCTTCCACATGAACTCTATTTCACAGGAATAGTAAATCCCTTTAATGGTCTTCAGCAGTTATGCTGAAGGTTGAGATTGCAGACAATACTAAAGGAAGGTATTTTTTTCAATAGAGAAACGATAGGAGGAGGTGAACTCCTTGGTGCCTGTGAGGCATTTACTAGCATCCCTGTAGGCAGTCAGGGTTAAAAATAATCTAGCAAAATGAAAACCAGACTGATTCCTTAGTCTGATTCTCTGCCTTGCCCCCATCAACAATTTCACAAGAGCAAGCAAAGAGCTGACACTGCTGGAAGAGCTGCTTGTAAAAGCACATAGCTTTAAGTCGTGACTGGTTGTTTTGAGTGTCACTGATGTTTTGAGTGTCACCTCTCCCCCTGATCTCTGGCTACAGAGAGTTCAGGGTCAGAACACGTCCTCAGTTGCTTACTCTCTGTTTGCTTAGTGCATTATTGTCAAGTTTTTGTGTATTACTTTATGTTGGTGATTTCCCTTCTTCTATAGAATAGGCTGTTTCAGTTGGAAGGGACCTACAATGGTCATCTAGCCCAACTGCCTGACCACTTCAGAGCTGACCAAAAGTTAAAGTGTGGTAGTAAGGGCATTGGCCAAATGCCTTCTAAACACTGACGGGCTTGGGGTATCAGCCACCTCTCTAGGAACCCTGTTCCAGTGTTTGACCACCCTCTTGGTAAGGGAAAATGCTTCCTATACAACAGTCCTCCTCATTCCAGAGGTCTCTTGTGGCATAAAATTCTCATGTGGAAAAAGTAAAAGCCGTTTGTTTCCAAATTAGAAAACTTCCCATTGAGCTAGTTTTATCCCCACCTCCTGTCCTGCTTCTCCCACAAAGCCTTCTAGTGAGCTACAGCAGAAGCTTTGCATTTGGTATTACTTTAACTTCAACATTTCTTTCATGTTCTCCCTCTCTTTACTGTAACAGTTGTTACGTTGTATGCCACCCTGGGTGAAGAGGCAGTAACCTATGGGCTCAACGAGTGTGGAGCATCCTATCTGGTCACCAGTGTAGAACTTCTCGAGAGCAAACTTAAGGTAATTTGTATCGGCTTCACCTGCTTACAAGCAACCCTATAATAATTGCACAGTGCAGTCAGTGCGAAAAATTTCATTTCTCTTTTACAGACTGCATTGCCACAAGTCTCTTGTCTTAAACATATCATTTATGTTGACAAGAAGACTGTCAATAAAGCGGATTATCCTGAAAATGTGGAGATTCACAGTATGCAGACAGTAGAAGAGCTGGGAGACAAACCAGAAAACAGTAAGTAAATCCCTGCACAGAGAACTAATCAAGTGATGTTACCAGTGAAATGAGACCTAGGTGAAGAGGGGTGTGTAGCAGAACCCCTGCCCACGCAGGTCTCTAACACCAAAGCAAGGGCAGATTGCCCATTCATCCTCTGGCTTCCTTTACATAAGCAAAAAGGTTGTTTAATCTCTATTTATTGTCCTGCACCTTTGTTCAAGTGTCAGGTGTTTCGGGATAAAACTTTTCTAAGCCACAACCAGAATAATTTCATTTTAAGACTCCACCTCTGTTTTAGGAAGTGAAATACAACCTGGTGCAGCATTACATTTGCTGCTACTTTTATCTTTTATTCATCTTTTTTTCACTATTTTTCCTAAGAAAAGAGGAGAGAGAACTCAGGCTTTTTTTACTTGTTATTTTTTTTCTTAACCAATCTGCTGTTAAGAAGCACCCTGGGCTAGAGGAATAACCATTGCATCCCTTGCTAAACTGGGCAGCCAGGAGTGACTGTGAACATCTGCTTTAAGGAAGGCAAAACCAACTGTGATCATCTCTTTCCCCTAAGTCAGCAGTCTGTGCTTAGCCCAGGTCTCCTCAGTCGTGGATAAAAGAGGAGATAAGCTGTCAAAGGAGCTTTTTTGCAGGGAAGCACACATTCTTACAACTGCTTGTATCTTTGATCAGCTTAAGGTGTGGACACAAACCAGCAGCAACACCTTGACAGGTGGTGTTTTGCTCTTTTTTTTTTTTTTTCCCCCTAAAACCTTGCTTCCCTTGCAGACACTTCTGCTGCCTCTCTAGCTATGATAGCCATTAATTTTCATCCTAAGAATAAATGCCAAGAGATTAAAATAAAAATCAAAACTCAGGTGTTGTAAGCTTACTGCTTTTTCCATTAACTAGCAGCTTATCTGAGGGAAGTTTGTTTAAAAAATAACAGGAACAGAAACATGTAGCCTTAGCTCTACAACCTTAGCTTCGGAAGAGAGAGACTGACAGAAAAGCTGATTTGCACCTTCTGGTGGTGTTGGGATTTTTTGTTGTTGGTTTTGTTTCTTTTCTCAACTTGTTGTTTCTGTCCAGTACCATCTCATCTTCACTGGTTTATTACAGATATTTTCACATTGATTAATTGCAAAAATAACGATTTAGAAAGTAAATAAGAATCAAAACTTTTTCCTCCTGCATTTTGTAGCAAGCATCCTGCCGAGCAGACCTGTTCCTACAGACTTGGCTTTAGTGATGTACACCAGTGGCTCTACTGGGAGACCGAAAGGAGTGATGATGATGCATAAGAACTTAATAGCTGGAATGACAGGACAGTGCGAGAGAATACCTGGACTGGGGTAAGAAACACTTGGTTGTCATGGGCATGGAGAGAGAGAACAGACCCTCCAGAAGTACACAAGTTTATAGAAAGTCTGTTGCTGGCATCAGGTGTTACCGGATTTCTTCATTTTATTCTGAGCCCTCTCATCTTCAGTTTGTAAGAAATACAGCTTGTGTTTGTGAATTTACCCTGGTGACTGAAAAGGATGCCCTTCTAGCTCATCTCATATGCCGTTTCTACTTTTTAGTTTATTTTTACTACTAGCTTTAGGTCTATGATTGATTTTTGCACTCCTGTGCATCAGAAGATGCCACCAGAGAAGGAGATACCTTATCTAGTCAAAGTTGTAACATGTTTTTAGATGTTTTCAAGCAACTAGAATCACTTTAGGAAGTGTGTCAGAGCCTATCACATCCAGTGGTCTAGAGACTCTGCTGTTGGATGGGTAATGCACGTGCTGCAGTCTGATCAAGTCTATTTCACTAAATGAGCAGAAAAGAAACTGCATCAACAATAGTAAACCAACTGCAAACTCCCTCATGCTAATATTTCCAGGAAAGTTTTCATGAATGTGGGTGTTTGTCATTGCATTCACCAAGGGTTTAATAGCTGAAATAAGCTATGTTGCTAAACCCCTGCTGTGATGGGATATAAAACCGCTTCTGACTTGATGCTGACAGCTTCTGTTAAGTGGCAGCTCTAAGTTTCTGGCTGAGAAATCTCTGGGAAATTATTTCTGGAAACAAGCCTCAGTACTTCAGTCAGCTCTCTACTAATGTATTTTAGGAGGAAATGCTACAATGACTGTTAAGGATTTGTAAATCATTGCTGATTATTTTAAAATAGTGATTTCATCCTTAATTTGGTACCTGGGATGAAATTTCCCACAAGGAGAGGAAATAGCAGTGGAGCACTAAGGAATCCTTTGAGTTTCCTTAGAAAACAAGGCAAATCCTGTAATTCATACTGGTTTCAGTAAGGTAGGATTTTCCCTGTTTTGCTTAAGAACACGGTTTGAAATCACAACCTTCTTGCATGCAGGAGAATAAGACTCACTTGTGTTCCAAGTATTTCAAAAAGTATTACCTAAGGACGCAATAAACCTGCTAAACAGTATTCTTTCAGTCGGCTTGTACATCATTAATTAGACTTTCCTTTCCTAGACCCAAGGATACTTACATTGGCTATTTGCCCCTGGCTCACGTATTAGAATTGACAGCAGAAATTTCCTGCATCACCTATGGCTGCAGGATCGGCTACTCCTCTCCACTCACGCTGTCGGATCAGGTGAGGGGCAGGGGGGAGCAAAGCAAGCTTTAGCTTCATGAAAGCCTTCATGAAAGAAATGCTGAGGTGCATGGCACACTTCACAAATGTGGGGGTTTTTATTTTTCCAGAAAATTATGCAAATTAATATTCTTGGTGAACTACAGCAGCGAGTCATACCATATACACTTTATGAAAACCTTTACTTCTATGATACTTAGGAAGTCTAAAAGAAAACCTAGTAAAAGTGTATAGCATTATCTGCTGAATGTCAGGATAGGAACAGCTATTAATAGATGAGTTGAACATAAGACTGTTTAAAGTGATTCTATGGGGTTTTTTTTTTTGTTCTATGAGTTCTTTGAGTTCTTTATCCAGTTACTGCAGCTCTTCCATTTAGCCCTTTGCCTTTTTCCATTTAACAGTTAAGATAAGTAAAAGCAAATTAAGCTGGAAAAGAATACTTCTGTCTGTGTTGCTGGTATAGAGATTGCATCAGGCAAAAAAACTCCCAGAGGAAGATGGAGGACAAAGCAAGTACTAGAGGGAGGAAGTAAGAGAAAGATACACAAAGTTGACTTAACTATTCCGGGCTTGTAAACATGTAGTATTTTGGTTGAAATTGTAGTTAACTATTACTTTTTCCATCACAACTGTTTTTTTAGTGGGGGAGAAGAATAGATTTAAACAAATTATATGCTAATATATCTCCCTCTGTTTTTTTAGTCCTTTTTAAAGAGCTGCTTGGTTTTCAACTTCATAATTTGACATTTTTTCTTTATTACAGTCAAGTAAAATTAAGAAGGGAAGCAAAGGAGACTGTACTGTACTAAGGCCTACACTGATGGCAGCTGTGCCTGTAAGTATGCAGAAGCAGAAATGTGTAGCAAAAAAGATGCTTTCTATCTTGTTCCTGCTAGAAAAATCTATTTACTAACATTTTTCTCATGACAAGTACCTGTCACTAATATAAAAACCCCAAATATAGAAATTCCAGTTGTCATTGCTTGAACCAAGTAGTGATGCCCTAAAGGAGCACAAGGATATGCATGTGCTGAAGCCAGGAGCCTTTAAATCAATTACTCACTTGCATTTTTATTTTTTTATAAAATAAAAATCATATATAGGCTTGGTCTTAATTATGAACCAACTGAAAAAGGAATGCCTGAACCCCAATTTTTTTGAAAGTGTCAATATAAATGTATTTCCTGGGGAAAACTACTGGCACAAATAGTGTAAACTTTAAATATCATAATCCCTCGTGGAAGGACTATGCTTCATGTGTGTACAAAAATCAAAATTCCATGCAGACAACTTCATATGAATTAACTGCAGAACAGTGATAATGCTGAACCCCACCTAAGTAACTTGATTCTACAGACCTAGTATGACAAAGAAGTTGGCAGAGAAAAAGTAAATTTGAAACTGGTGATACATTTTCAGTTGACAGCACACAGGACGTAGAGTTGAACGACCTCCAGCAAAGAGAAAAAACCTTCAGAAAGCCCTAGTAGGAACAACACTTACGTAACATCAAATAAGTATTTTTCTCCTTAGAACTATTGCCTTGTTTTTATCATGAAACATCATGACATGACCTGTGGTTAGAACATTTAAGGAATAAAATGGAAAACAATTCTAACAGAATCCAGAGACACAAGTATTTCTAAATATGTGATTGTCAGAACATTATAATAAGGGTTAATAGTTTCTTCCAGCCTTTGTGATTCTGAAGAACTCTTTTAATGAAAATTAATTTTTCATTTTGACAGAATTGTGTGGGTTTTTTGTCGGGTGACAGGAATTACTGCGACCAGCGTTGCTTTAAAAGTTGAAAAACTTCTCTTGGAAAAGGAAGTGGTGAAATGAAGTCTCAGTTTATTCCCTTGTGCTTGCCAGTAGCTCTGGATGAATTACAGCATCAAGACTGCTAAGCACGATAGATCTTACACGGTGTATACCAACCTTGAGCAAAGAGATTTAGCTAAATATGAATTGAAAATTTTCTAAATCAGTTTGTCACATTTTAGGTACAGGTTAAGGTATTACTGATAATGTAAGCCATGGAACGTAGCAAGTTTGATAACACTATGGTGTGTTACCCAAGGTTTGTAGCTGTGGTTGATAGAGAAGAAATCTTCTGAAGGAGAGGTAGAAAGTATTTTAAAATCAAATTTGAGATTTAGAAAGCTGTTTGTAGAAATTCAGAGGGTACTGTGAACTACTACAGCATGCCCAAAGCCCTCAATTAATTACTTGTCCTTGACATAACCTGTCTGACAAATTCAAGGCAAGTGTTCTAAGTCAAGGTATACAGTACAGCATGAGGGTTCCTCCTCTCCAGGGATACTTGTGTGAGGAGAAAAAAGCCAGTGGAGAAATGTAAGGCTTAAGTTACTACTGATCACACATTAAAAGCTTATTCAATGATGCAGACATTTTCACCCTTACTGTATTATGTGTTTTAAAGAAAGAACAGTAGTTTTTTTAATTTTATTTTTTGAGTTTTACTGACATGTTAGTCTATTCTATGTGGTCATTTTCCTTGCTTTTTTAACACGTTGTAGGAAATAATGGACAGAATTTATAAAAATGTCATGAGTAAAGTTCAAGAGATGAACTACATTCAGAGAACTCTGTTCAAGATAGGCTATGACTACAAATTGGAACAGATCAAGAGGGGATATGATGCACCTCTGTGTAATGTGTAAGTAGAACTCGCTGTCCAAGTGTACCTTTTTCCTTAAAACAGTATAAAAAAATCATCATCTAAGATGTCTGACATCAGACAGTTCTCATCCAACATGCAGCTATCATCTACTGACTAACTGAAATAATCCCAGTCCTTACTGGAAATGGATATGTAGTGCTCAGAGTGACTAATCCCCAGAACAGATGAGTAGTTAGTTTTCATTGGACTGCTTTTTTGTAGTAATAAAATTGAAATGTTTGTTTAGTCAAGTTACAGGAATTCTGCCATCTTCAAGTGTTACACAAGAGGTAATGGATTTGGCTATCCCTGCTGTCCACTAAAATCTCTGAATAAGTTCATTTTGAAGGTGTTTCAGATAGAAGGAAAAAGAAGGTTTGTGGGGTTTTTTGGATTCTAAAAGTGAGCCGAGTGATTTTTAATGCTTTTTTTTTTTTCCTTCTTTCAAGGCTATTGTTTAAAAAAGTAAAGGCACTGCTGGGGGGGAACGTCCGCATGATGCTTTCTGGAGGAGCACCACTCTCACCTCAAACACAAAGATTCATGAACATCTGTTTTTGCTGTCCTGTTGGTCAAGGCTATGGGCTAACAGAAACATGTGGAGCTGGAACAATTACAGAAGGTAGTTAAAATGCTTCTGGAAATATGTCATTTACGCTATAGATATGAGGGTTTGTTTTTTTATAAAGTAAAAATTGCTGTAGTTCTTAACTGCAATACAGTAACTTGAGATAAGCTCCTGCCTTATTTATGGTTTCAGTTTCTATTTCAAACAACAAAAATCTTTGTGTTCTTCCTTGTTCTCTCCTTCAGTTGCTGATTACAGCACGGGCAGAGTTGGAGCTCCTCTTATTTGTTGTGAAATAAAATTGAGAGACTGGCAAGAAGGTGAGAGTATTAAATGTTTTGGGTTTGATTTCAGAGTCACTAATAAGACTTTAGCTGGGTTTAGCACATGAAGTAATTATTCTTTATCTTTTATAGCAGTCATTGATTTCTGTGCATTAATTTCAAGCTGAAGTTTTAAAATATTTTCTTGGCAGAGGAATATGTTAAAAATAATTGTGTGGGGATGTTGTTGTTTTCAGGGGGCTATACTAATAAAGACAAGCCTAATCCTAGAGGAGAAATTATAATTGGTGGCCCTAACGTCTCCATGGGCTATTTTAAAAATGAAGAGAAGACAACAGAAGAGTTCTCCATTGATGAGAATGGGCAGAGATGGTTCTGTACAGGAGATATAGGAGAATTTCATCCAGACGGCTGTCTACAGATCATAGGTGGGCCCCAATTTTTGATTTCTTAATATATTACAAGATCTTGACTAAACATAATTACACACATGCTCTTAATCTTTTTGGCTTTGTCAGGGCTAATCTACTTCAGGCTACCCGCTTGCACAATCCCAGTGTAAAACACATTCCCGGAAATCCTCACAGCTGTAGGAAAATTTTGGAAGTGATGCCATTTCCTGTGACATTATCACTACCTAAATTTAGCACATGCTCTTTAAAGAATAAATGTAAGATTGTTATTTGTCACTGATTATAGAGGTGTAAAACCAGAGTCCCCATCATTTTTCATACAAACTGTGTGGCAAGAAGTGTAGTGCTGTATAAACTTTTATCAAGCTGGTGGAATGTTTACGTGCTATTAGCAGCTTTAAAATTCATGTTTATTAAGAATCTTGGATAGTATTGTACAAAATACATCTGTGGTGGCTTTGCAAGTGAGTCTGTGCAAATCCAAAACTTAAATGGAACAAGTTTGATTTTTTTCTTTCTTTCCCCCATGACTCTTAGACCGCAAGAAAGACTTGGTAAAGCTACAAGCAGGAGAATACGTATCTCTGGGCAAAGTAGAGGCAGCACTGAAGAACTGTCCATTGATCGACAATATCTGTGCTTATGCCAAAAGGTAAGAGTGGTATTAATTTAGGAATGCCATTTAGGGTAAACTTGAAATACAGGTTCTGGCCCCACTTCACGAGAGATGATACACTACAGTTTTCCATGGTTTGCGTTGAACAACGCCCCCCACACCGGAGTGCGGGTTATAAACAGCATCTCTGAAGTAGCACATGTGCCCAGATTCCCTAACAGCTGAAGAAATGACCTAAGTCTTTCTGTTGGCATTTCTTCTCATACACTCCTCTTCTATCCATCCTTTCCCAAACAGGTATCATTACATTTAGCATGTGGTTTGGCTTTCTGTCAGAATACCAGAGAAAAATGAATCTGGACACTTTGTTCCTGATCCAAAGCTCTCCACTGAGTTTTGGAAATACTCCTGCTTTCCCTCTCCTCAATTTAAACACTCTACATGAAGGGAAACAGAGGAGAACTGGATGTAACTGGGAAGCTAAACTGAGACGTGCGCTTGTGAAATGACAGCAAAGCATGGTACTGATAAATCCTAACGTAAAACAACTGATAAGTCCTCAGTTGTGAAGACAATGTACAAGAGGGATTCTGTATGGGGGAATAACTACAGTTCAGATAGCACCATGGATCTGTGTATCTAACACCAACTCAGCATTTTACACCCCAAAATGGAAATCTCAACTGTTTGGATCTTTTTTCTTTCCTTCCTTTTGTTGCCATCCTGTGCTAGTGACCAGTCTTACGTGATCAGTTTTGTGGTTCCTAATCAGAAGAAGCTGACAGCATTAGCTGAGCAGAAAGGCATCAGTGGAACGTGGGTAGATATTTGTAACAATCCTACGATGGAGGCTGAAATACTGCGCGAGATTAAAGAAGTGGCAAACAAGAGTAAGTAAAGCAGCATATTATGCCAGCCAATCTCATGGTGCTTGCACAGCAAAAGTTTTCAGTTATCTTCACTAAGTGCTCTTTCTTCCTGGTGTCTCTAAACTTACTAAGCTCTGGCAGATATAATCAGAAGCAAAGACCATATCGCATAGTTGCCTGTTATCCCAGGAACTGCCATACTTTTTAGTCATATTTTATTTTCTAAAGGAAAAAAAAACTCTGAATCTTTTTCCACCTAAATTCTAGAGATAGGTTGCTTGTCTAATATAGTTAAAATAAGGTCCAAAAGAGCTGTTGGTTTAGAAGGAAAGTTATAAGACATACACTGGTAAGAAAAGTATTTAAGAAATTTCAAAGCTTTTTTCCCCCCATGCAATTTTGTCCCCTACAGCTTTGAGCAGCCACGATCCTTGTAGCTGCAATGACTTAAAAGCCGGATGATTCCTTGCTGTAGTACTGAATGATCAAAGCCTCATTAATCCTTCATGGGACCAAAAACTTAACAAACTAACTGGGGAAAGAAAGTCTCTAAAGCACTTGGGACCTCATACAAGCAAGCAGTAAAACCAGACTTAGGCGCACACTAAGCACTGCCTCTTTAACTTCAGAGATGAAAACAGGTCTTTTGAAACTGATAAAACAAGAAAGGCACTATTAAGTCTTTCCTTTAAAAAAAAAATAAAAATCCACAGGTTTTAGTTTAAAACATTTAAATCTATATTTTTCTCTCATTACTATCCATATTGGTTTATTCAAAAATCTTTACTCATCCATTCTTTTACCTTCTAGATAGTCATCTCCTATTGAGACACAACTAATGTATTTGAAAGCTTTTTCCAGAACTACTCAAAGAGATGATTCTCATTCTTAATGGAACGTAACGCACCTTCCTGACAAGCAGGTGTATCTCTAAATGAGCTGAAACTACATTACTGTGCCCGACTAAAGTTAGTCGAGCTCCTGGGGACAGATGTACAGCCAGAGCCCCAAGTGCCAGGAGCCTGCTGCCACCTAGAGGTGTGCTGCCCAGGCTGAACTGGCTCGGGCCTGTAGGCAGGAGCTGACAGCCCAGTCACCAGGTATTGCACACATGCAGCAGCTCCCTGCCCTGTTCCTGCCGTCCCTGCCCTTCTCCCTGAGGCAGTTACCTGCCTCCTCCTTTCCTCACCCGTCTTGGGCCCATCGCCTGGGCAAGAAACAGAAGCAGCTTTGGTTGTGATGAGGCTGTGCGTGTGCCAAGCCATGGATTCTGTGTGAAAGGAAAACAAGTGACTAACAACAAAAATTGAGAGAAGCCCCTTCAGTTTGAACTCTAAATAAATTCTTAGGAAGGAAAAAATTGGTAAAGAATCATTCAACCATAGAACTTAAATGGAAGCACATCAAACGGGTCTTAGTTTATCTGGTTATTACTACAGTCCTGTAATACAACTCCAGATTTCAGTGTATCCTCTTGTGACAGTAGGCTCAGATCTTCATGCTACACAGTTGTTTGTTGCAAAGTTTAGATTTTACACTGTCACAGCCAATATAAGCTACAAGGACTGTGTGTTATTACAACATTTGCATGCTAACCAGTACCCAGCATTGGTACAAGATCAAATTTGCCTGTGGCCCTTCTGTAAAGTTACTTCATTCAGTTGTTCACCATATTATACAACCTACAGGGTGCTCACCTTAATATTTTTAGCTAGCATAAATTAGTATTTTATTTGGCCAGGTAGTCATAGTCATGCTTTTATTTCTTCTTGTCCCTGCAGTGAAATTAGAAAGGTTTGAAATACCCATCAAAGTACGGTTAAGCCCTGAACCATGGACCCCAGAGACTGGGTTAGTAACAGATGCTTTCAAGCTGAAAAGGAAAGAACTGAAAAACCATTACATCAACGACATCGAAAGAATGTACGGAGGCAAATAAACAGGTTCTGTTGACCAGACAGTTGTGCAGATGGTTCCTTCTCATGCCTCGATTCTGGATGTCTGTGTTTACTGTAGATGTCACACATTCAGAAAACAGACCGAATGGATGACTGTTTCTGTAATCTCTGTTGAGTACAACACAGAGTATCTTAGGCTCCATATTCTTAATTATTAGCAGATTAGGCACTGACGGTCTTCACAGAGTGTGATGTGATCATCTCCAGTTTTGAGACAGACATCATTATGTGAAGCAGTAGGACCAGGTAATTTTTTTATTATTGTTTCTCTAGCATATCCAGGCTGCTGGTAACTTCTCTTTAATTCTGAAGTCTGGCATTATTTCAAAGACAAAAATTAATGTAGCTGTGATAATTCTTTTGTCATAGTAAGGGAGCAAGAGAGGAAAAACGTATTTAAAGTCTACCCTTCTCCACTTAAAAAACAAGACAACAACATTAGTCTAAAACTTGCTAGAGATCACTAATAATGCGCTGCTTGAGAATGGATGGATTCTTCTGCACAGCATTTAGTATCTTTAATATTTACAGTGCCTAAAAAAGTAGTACACTTACTGAAATAAAGGTGAACTGAAAAGCTTTCTAAAATCAAATTATTTGAAATTTCATTCAAGGGCATTGAATTAACTATTTCAACTTCCAACTCAGCAAATATGTTTTTACTTCCCACTGTATGTTAATTCAAGCAGAACTTTCCACTAGGACGTGGAGCATAAAAGAATACAAACACACTGCTCCAGGAGGTACTGATGAGAAGTGATCACCTGAACGCACAATGCAAAACTTGCATCTTGACTGGCAAACAACAGTGAAATTGATGGGCAGCTATCCCTACATGGATTGGAAACTCAAAGCAGTTTTGGTTTTTTGAGAGAGAGGTCAGTAGTAGTTTTCTTTTTAAGGCACTGATCCTCTAGACCTTCACATACGTGTGAATAATGGTATAGGTTACCTGCATGTAATGTAGAGGATCAGGGTCTAGATGTCTGGCTTCACTTTACAGAAAGGTATTTCCGTTCACCTTTTAAGTCAGGTAGGCATAACAAGGCAGCCAGAAACCAACAGCAGTTTCCCTACCTAGTCTTGTTTTACTTACAAAAACGCAGTCTGTGACCAGGGCATCTTTGTTTTATGGAACTTGTAAAAAGGGACAAATCACTCTTTACAGAAATTCATGATAAAAATGTTATCTTATTAACTGGAAGTCATAGAGGTGAAGAAGCAGCGGGAAGATATAATTTAATAGTTCATTATTTTGTGTGCGGAATCCTGTACTGTGTTTTCTTCTGAACTGTAACTGAGCTTCTGCATCCCTGCTGGCTCTTCACACTTGAACCATAAATGCTGTAAAAAGTGGAGGCTCTTGATACTGTTCTACTTTGCACTTTCTTAATCATTTTATATATGTTGCTTACATTTTGTACAGCTGTGGCCCTCAACTGCTATATATTACAAAATCATTTTAAAGTATTTATAGATTTCTATTCATAATATTTGTGTTGTGTATATGATGGTTAAAAAGAAAAATTATTTGGTATTGTCACTGTACAGAAAGTAAAAGATTTTGTACGATGCTTCTCTTGACCACACTAGCTTGCAGTTTCAGGGCAAGTTTTTCCTTTATTGCATGTATGTGCATTTTTCTCTTTTCCAGTTCAAACAGCTTTTAGAAAAAATAAACAATGGTTATACACTTAACTAAACTGTCCCTTCTCCCTAGGACCAAATTCAAACTTCTCCATGCATAATTTCTCTGGCCAGCCCAGAACCGAACACTGCCGGCTCGTCTTCCAAGAGCCCCGAAAGGGAAAAAGAAAATCTGGTATTTAAAGCTGACTGTACCTAACTGTGCACAAAACTGCACATCACTAAAAGAAACAAGGAAATTGCTTTCCTAAAACAGAAAATTATTTTTTCAAGACATATACATTTGGTTTATGACAACAGGAAATAACTTCCCATATTAGGAGCAGCTTTTTAAATTACTTAATCCTAGAGGAACGTCACCATTTTCTCCATGTTTAACACTGGAATAGCCTTTAGTCAGCCTGTTAGCGTTACAGAAGTTAAATACATGCAAGAAGGTTACTTGCACCTGAGGCTGTCAGCAGGTTGTACGATTTATTTTTTGAACCATGAATGTATTTATACGAATTGTATTTTGTCCAGACAGCAGGTATCTT
The DNA here is from genome assembly GCA_027560015.1 of Chloroceryle amazona. Lineage (NCBI taxonomy): Eukaryota > Metazoa > Chordata > Aves > Coraciiformes > Cerylidae > Chloroceryle > Chloroceryle amazona. The sequence continues at coordinate 35,964 of JANHFX010025732.1, forward strand.
CTATGTCTCGGGTGACCGAGGCTTGCTATTTTCAATATATACACACATACACAGCATTACCATTTCAGAAGTGGAATACAATTTAAATGGTTCAACACGCTTTGTGTTCTGAAATATCCTTCTATAGGGCACAAGTCGTCTCTAGTTCTGCGCCTCACATTCTCTGGAACCAAGCATACCTTAGAAGAACTTCAAGGGAAGCAGCACTGAGTACATGCTACAGCTGTTGGAAACAAAGCCCAGAGAGGGCTTGGGTTTTCTTTTAGGAAATGAACTAAATGTGGATATGCTGCAAGAGACAATTTGATGCGCATCAGCTTTTCAAATGTTTTTGGAGAAGGGGAAGGATTAAGTCAGGCTGCCTTCAAGTATGGGGGTTATTTGCAAATGTAATACATGCTGTTTGTCAAGGACTTTATCCTTATTTTTAATGAATTTTAAATCCTTTTGTGACAGAGCTTGTGGAGAAGAAAGAGAAGGCAAGCAAGAATGTACTTTTTGCCATTAAAAATAAGGAACTAGGATGCAGATGAAGTGGTAGTGTACAGCTTCAAAGCCATCATGTGATAGTTACAGACAATACCCTGTGCTTGACTGAAAGGACATAGAGGATGGGACTGAAGTCTGAGGGAGCAGTTCATTTATGCATTGTGAAGGTTCCGGAAAGCTCAAGTTCTTCAGAAAGCAGGTTCAGAATTAAAAATTATCCTCCTAAGTCTGAGAAACACATTCCATGAGAAACAAAATCCAGTTTGGGTTTGTCTGATAGAAGATTCTGTTTAAACGCTCTACTTGAAAAATCACTTTAGCTAGAGACAGCCAGAGTGTAACTCCAGTAACAGTGGGATGAGAGAGCTTGATCTATGAAGGAAGA
>JANHFX010025733.1:0-16503 GCA_027560015.1 Chloroceryle amazona
ATGTGATTTTATGGTCTTAGTAAAAAAAAAAAAGTAAAAAAAAAAAAAAAAAAGGAAAGAAAAAAAATTCAAGCTCTCTATAACTATGCTTGACTTTGATGAGGTCACAAACTTGACAGCAAATTGCATTGGGAACTCATTACTATCTCTACAGCAGTATCAATTAGGGAATCCCCTAACGGATACCAGGGCTCCTGTCACACAATCCAAACCATGCACAAGTCAAATACGGGTATACATATGGAAACAACAGCCTGTGCTTATATAGGACTTACAGCTGCAAGAGACAAAGGCAAGGAGTAGGAGCAGAAAAGTATTAAACATAGGCAGTGAGTGGCTCAGAAGCAAGTATCTGAGTAACATTCTGGGTTCAATCTGATTTCTCACAAATACTTCAATTTCAGGAAAAGTTTTACATACCGAAAACAAGAACATTCCAGATATATGAAGCATTCAGAAGCAAAACTGACAGCTCTAGGCATGCAACAGTGGTTTCGTAGAATATCTCATGAGAGTCTTAATACCTTAATACCACAAGTGGACTATACAGCAATCACTCAGAAATTTTACCAATTTTGCAAAACTTGTTTGAAGATTGACTTATTTACATGAGAGCCACCTATGGTGCATTCTGTTAAGTGTGGGAAAATTGTTCTGGAAGACAAACTAAGCTGAAGAAGTACTGAGCCCTCTTAACCTAATTGAACCATGGCCATACAAGCTTGCTACAGTGTTTAGGTACATCAGTTTTAGTGATGCAACAATTTAGTTAAATCAGTGTCAGTTCTGTATTTAGACCACAATATGATTTACTCTTTTCCCACTTTACAAGTAACTTATTTCTCAGTAGTACAGCTTATGTGAAAACAAATGTATCACAATGAAATAAAAAGCACAAGTGCCTATTTCAGTCACATGTATAGTACAATTTAAAACATTCAGAAGGGTATTTACCCTGTCCAAATGTGTGCATCTCTCTTAGCTGCTTTGAATCATCTAGGTGTATCTCTAACTATTAAGAAGATGGGGAAATTAGATTCCTAGTTTTATGTGCTCTACATTGCACTTCCCGGCTGCCTAGCTGACAAATTATGTATCACAACATTTGAGAACTTTTCAAGCAGAAATTGTATAGAGGATTCTGTAATAGGGATATAATGGATCTGCAAATCAGATAAAACAGCAGAGGTAGTTCTCCATAAATTTTTAAGTTTGCAACCACGTTTGCAAACAGAAAAATGTTGTTCATTACAATTGACAGTGCTGAGCTGTGTATAAAGTTTGGGGGTTTATTACATTGTCCACTAAAAGGAGAAAAAAGCGGGAATGGACTCTGCCCACTTAGTCTGTTTTGCAGGATCAGATATCTAAGCTCATGAGACACGTTACTAGCTCTTCAGATGTTAAGACTCACACTAATGGAATAGAGCCTTGCTGATGAATCTTTCTACAAAATAATGGGTTACTTAAATTTAGAAAGTTCAAGTGATATGCAAAATAAAGAGGGAAGACAAGTGAATTAGAAAAATAGGAAATAGCCAAATTGAAATTATTTTGCTCCAAAAATTAATGTTTATGAAATAAGGATGATGATGATTCATTTACTTGAATAATAATTAAAAAAAGTTACAAAAAAATCTAAATTTAGTGCAGAACTAGAACTGTCTCTGACTGTGCGTACCTAGGCACAGTTTTCCTTTCTACACAATTATCAGTAAGACATTCAAAAGCAAGCCTCTAATGAAAGCTGTCATAAAGTCATCATTCACTCAGATCAATTTTCATGTTTGGTTGTTCCATTTCTTCCTGTTTGTTCCAAAATAATCCCAATTTTCATAAAGTGGTCTGATTATGAACACAGACAAAGCAGTTTATCGAGACTCTCTGACACTTTAATTTTCATCACTTATAATTCAGGAAAAGGGGTACCACAAATCTCCAAGCTTCATTTTCAGTTTTTACTGCTCTTCCTCTGCCTCTCTGAGTTTTCTTCTTAATTGAATGGATAAAGAATAAATCTCCTAAACCCAGTAATAAAAATATATTCTAGAGGTCAAGCAACACAGCACTTTATGCTATTTCAAGTCACTTGTTCTTTTGCTCATTTTTCTCTCTCATTCTTCATATCAAACTAACATTAGCTAATAGCATTAACAGTGCTATCTTTAAAGACAGGGAATTCATGACACGGTGTCCTGGTTTAAGCTAGAACAGAACCAATTCTCCATTTAGTGACTTTACATTCATCTAAATCTCTTCTAAGTGACTGCACCTTCTGAAGTTAATGGTGTGTTCTTTCAGACAGTGTCGATGCTTCTAGAAGTGATAGCTCTTGATGTTTGTAGTTACTACCAAGGATTGGTATGCAAAAATACTCTTGCTTATAGTTTCTCCCATAGTAACAAAAGTCACTGCTAGATCTTGTGTACCACACTGGAGTGTCATAAATGAAAGGGTCGTAAGTACACACTTGCAGGGAGGAGCAGACGACAGGTGACCTAAAGATGACCAACAAAAGCATTCCGTTCCATGTACTTCATACCCAGTATAAAGCTGAGTGATCACAAGGGATCAAGCTCTCTTCTTCAGTAGCTGGTGGCATCTGAGGAGGACTCTGTCCATTCTTCTACCTTTGATCCCAATCCATTAATTCCTGAATCCAGCTCCTGGATCCAGTTTCTGTCCGCTGCCGAGTCCAGTGTGGACTCTGGAGAGGGAAGTTCAATACTGGTTGATCAAGTTCTGCTCCAGCATTTATAGTTGTCTTCACCCTTTCTCTGCCATTCCTGACACTACAGTCTGCTTCTCTCCTGAAAGAACATAAACCACCACCAGCTGATATCACATTAATTTTTGCAGAAAAGTACCCCACCATGGATTATAGCTTACCTATTTTTATTAGCCTCCAATAACTTCAAAATGTTCCCTTTGTTTAAAAGAAGTAGAAGAATCACTTGGTATTTGAGATTTCTCAAAGCCTTATTAGGATGCTTTCTTACTGTTGAAGTTATTGCAACAACTGGCCTAAAGAAGGTTAAGAGATGGAGAAAAAGCTTTAATTTGAGTACATCAGTTTAGAATGCTTAGCACAGCCTTCCTTAGGATAATTTTATTCAAGGCTATTTTGTAAAATTATAATGAGCTAGAAATAATAGGAAAAAAAAAAATCTATGCTACTCAATGATTTTCCTAAATTTCAAATATTTATATTCAAATATTCAAACATTTATCTTAGTAGCCTCCTCTCTTTAGCATGACCTATTTTTCACTTCCATATGTACTTCTAATACAACCTACATTTCATGGCAACACCAATCCCTAATTTCCTGAGCCTTATTTTGTGTTCTTCAAACTGAAAACCCCTTCCTAACAGGCCTTTTCTTTTCTCTCCCTTGACCTTTTTTTTTAGTTAATTGCCATTTCAAATGTATCATTTTTCTTCAGCATCTCCTGATTAGATTTTTCCTTTGAGATCCTCTCTCCTCAAGGTCTTAATGTATTTTTTTCAGGTTGCTTTCCTATTTATAGGAGCACTCAAATCCTCTAGCACACTTCACTTATCAATTTGACAATGCTCTGTTTGTCCAGGATTCCCTGCATATTCTAGGAAATCCTTTCCTGATTCAGAGATTGCCAGACTAATGCAGGAAGCACAGTGTCCTTCTTTTAAATACAAATACTCTTGGCTTGAAAGAACAGTACTCTCCAATCTTTACAGTACTCCAATCATCACAAAAAGCAAAGTGAGTACTTATCTTGATAAGTCTTGAAAAATATTTTAAGATATTAGGGTTTTAGCTCTAATAAGTATAACAGCAGTGAAGAAGGACCTTAACATCTAGTGCCAAACTCAGTTTAAAAAGCACTGCAGCTCATTATCATGGCTACCACCCTATAGCTACTTCAGGGCCAAACTAGTCAACTATGCCGACAATTTTCAATTACCACAAGGATTACTCAGAGCTATTTTTTTTTATGTTAAACTCCTGTAACCGAAGGTTTATTTTTTAAAGTTACATGGTGAACGTGAAACACAATCTGTCCTACAGTTCTGTTTCAGAACCAGCTTTGCCAAATTCAGAAGTTTGCACAACGTCAGCATGGAGCATGTGCAGAACAAAAAGCATATGCAGCAGACTTATAAAGCAGTAACTCTATAAATTTTCTCTTGGTTTAAGTACTTTAGAGATTGCTTATTGCTTGGGAATAAGCAAAATAAAATCTTGTATATATTTTCAAGATCAGACTTTACTCTGTGTAAGGAGTCAGGCTGAAATCCAGCCCTGCCTTATGAAGTCATTAACACAGCAGATAAGACCTTTTCAAACCTCAAAAGCCTCAGAAGGAATCCCAAAAAGGCAACTTTCTCCTGTCAAGGCTACAGGCGACGTGCATTTCAGGTAGATAAAGCAACAGAGCTCACTTATTTATCCTGCATCTTGTTCCAAAGCAATTAATTGAATGGTGAAATCACTTGCCTGTCCATGATCACAGCAGACTGAACACGTGTCAACTGCCATCTTCTGGAATTAATTCAGCTAACATTGTCATGTGCTTCAAGCACATCCTCAGTCTTGGCCAGACACAGCTAGATGTTTGTTGTTCTTTTGTCCAGCACAGAAACAGCAAACTATTAATGATTTTCCTGTAATAATTCAATATAAGATCCCTGATATGTAAAAATAATTAAATGATGAAGTGGGAAGAGGCGTTTGTGGCGGAAGAGGAAAAAAAAAGAAATCAAACTAACATCACTGGTGTCCCCAGGCATCTGTAAAGAACAATCTCCAAAACACCTCGGTGATTTTGATAGCAATGCTCTTACTCTCCATGCCTTCCACCTTATAGAACAATTCCATTTTCTGATCAAGTCAGCAAAACGTTTAGCTTTGTTTCACAACAAACTGTTAAACAACATCTTACTCATGAAAATGAATCAACTATATAGGAAGAAATCATCTCTACAGGGAGAACTCACAGATAATGTTCTCGTACATGAGAAGCAGGACATAAAGATAGGTGTTATTCAGAATTAAGGAACTGGTATTTCCTTTGGAAAAATCTCTTACAAAAATTTGCAGTAACTCAACTACAAAACTGCCATGTGTTTAGCCAATACTGATCCATATAGTTGAGTGCAACTAATAAAAATATTAAAAAGAGCAAAGAATAGCAATTATCTTTCACTAACCAATGCATATTCCCCTGAAATACAAATTTAAGTGGTACCCTAAGTAGTGCTCACATTGCCCTTTTTTCTTTTATATGTCTGATAAAATGTATCCCTGAGAAGCACAGCCTGAAAGCTCAACCGTTTCCCCCATATCTGGTGGCTAAGGCTCATCATCTATCTACACTTCAAAGCAACTACAGAACACAACCAAGGCTCAACATGACATCACTGAAAATAGTTAACAATCTTCCTAATATATTGCAGATTGAATTGGTGGCAGAGCCAACTATAAAAACTGAGCAATATTTCACATCTGAAGACTCTATACTATGTTGTGCCAGAAGTTAACTGCACAGGCCAAATGCCTTTGCAAACACTTAGCAATCTGTGAGAAAGATGGAGAATTACGTTGTTTCAGGTATATTAGGATTTCTGAAATAAAATGTTTCCAGAATTTAACAGTAGGTTTGGAGGGGAAACTTTGACAAACTGTATCTGAGCCAAACCTCACCTTAATTCAATCTCCTTGTGCTCACATCCTACAAAGCAAAATTTTCCTAACGTAACTGAAGAGTCATCTTCTATGTAGACCCTGCCTCAGTTCACAAAATGGACAATGTTTTCATACTGAATTCAAAGTCTGCCTTCTTTCCATATTGTTCAGGTGTGGGATATATGCCTCCTTCTATGTAAAAGTATATACTTTTACAACTCTGCTGGTGAATCACAGATGTTACAGCCTAGCAAAGACATAAACCTGGATCGCCAGAATTCCCTACTTTCACTTCAGCCACAGAGCCCCTCTTCACTCTCCGTGTCCCTCCTAGCTTGACCAAATGAGTTAATTATAATATAATTCCTACACCATTCACAGCTTTCACTGTATTATGGCTTCTTGCATCTTCTGCTTAAATGTTGGTTTCATGGTTTTGGGCTTCTCTTTATTGAATATTCCTCACAAGAAGCAGAGATGTATATACTTGACTTGAACAGATCCTCTCTTCCATCTAAAAATAACTAAATGAAAAAAAAAAATAAAGATAAATGAATAATAACACAGGTTGCACTGCTTCAAAGATGAAAAAATCATGGTATGTGTTATCAACGTGACCTGATAAAAATGATTGCCAAATCTGCTTGTATTTAATAAATCCCCTCCTCAACAGCTGAAGAAGGGAAAGCTTCATCTCTAGGAGACATGCTTTTCTTAACATGTCTTACAGAATAATAATAAAAATGTATAGGCTTTTACAATATAAAAATCAGTAGGGTTCTAGCACAATTCTAGATCATTTACCAGAATAACCTTTTTCCAGGTTTTTGTACTCTGTAAAAGCAATATAATTATACAATTATTTGTATCTACAAATATATCTATAAAAACAATACAATTACTTTTATTAGGTTGTTGGAAATAGTCACAGAAAGAATAGTCTCCTTGTTTAAACTTCATAGGTGCTTTCCATAAATGGATACCATAAAATATTGTTTTGCTTTGGAATAATTATGTATTTTTAAAGTGATATGAAGCATGTCATAATGCAGTGGTGACTTCACAGAACACTGTAAAACAATATCCATCTTGATTCAGTATAAGGCAGAGCTCTCAACAGTGGAAGGATTTCCTTACATCAGCCAAACCCCTTCCCACTCACAACAGCTCTTTTAATCTGTTCCTGAGCTCAAATTACTTCAGCAGTTATGCTTCCTGATGTGACAAGTGTAAATGTACATGCTTTCTTAGTCCTAAGTTGTCAGGACTTGAAGTGAAAAGTAATTTTACTTTTAGTTGCTGGTTGTTTTTTTTTCTTAAAAAAGAAAAGGGTTACTGATCCCTCACCTAAGAGCTCTGAACCAGTTGGCCATTTATAACAAAGTTAGACAAAAGTATAGAAGTTTTGAAAACAATAAAATCTCTACAGGACTGTGAAATCAAGGGGTACATTTAGACAGAGAGATCCAAAATCTGCAGTGAGAAAAAGCTGAAAAGTGAGTTCAGAACCTTTGGATGGCAACAAATCGTCACTCAAAGGAGACTTTAGCATATGCCAAGGGCAGGAAAAAGTTTGATTGGCCCTGAGAGCCACTCATAAGATATATATATTCACAAAGATTTCTTTAATTACATAACTGCTTCAAGTTTTTCCCATTTTTATCGAGATAAAATTTAGAAAGAATGGAATGTAACTTCCATCATCAAATATGACTAACCATACTATTAGTCAATATAGCAATATATATGTATATCCAGTAAGGTAGAACTATCATAGCCTAATAAAGCAAGATATTCAGATAGCCCACAAAACTCCATTTGAACTTACAGCTGGGAGCTGAATTAAACAAGTAAAAGCAAAACCACTGAATTAAGTTATGACATCAGGGATACAGCCTTTGTACATTTTCCTCATAATAAATAAATAAATAAATTACTATCATCATTACAGGTTAGGAACACCAATATATGCATTTGTCTAGCAATGTGTATGCGTGCATGTATACACATACATATATATGTGCCAAAACAAATATAAATTTGAAGCATTCAAAGAAAAGATGCTAAACCACCTATTTAAATGCAGTATCAGTAGTACAATAGTAGAGAGGTATCTATAGCTATCATTGTACTTCAAAATGCAGCAGAATGATTCATTTTACTACAAAAGCATTGGAAAAGGCATTGATTCAGATGTATTAGAATAGCGTCATCATCTCAGTGACAGTGCAAGAGAATTCATGGAAAGCGATGGGGCTGAGGGGTGAGGAAATAAGATAACCAAGAACCAACTCAGAGAGCCTCCAGAACTAGTTTTGGGAGATGCAGATGTCACAGCTCCTGGACTGAGGTGGAGACTGGCTGCAAGAATGTACCTACCTACAGTAGCTGTTTCCAAAACGTGATAAACCTAGTACTTATGCAAGTCATTTTTAAACAATTAAAGCTCCCTTCTCTTTTTAAGAGTAAAGAAGTGTCAGCTGCAATAAGAAGTGTAAGTAGATAAACCTGCAGTTTAAAGAAAACCAACACCTTCTATCCTTAAAGCAATGAACATCACTGAAAAAAGCCCACACATGCAACACAAAATGCCTTTGCCAGTCTTAAGGTTTGGCTGGCTATATTGTGGTGATGATGAACAATACTGAAAATACATTCTTTGCTTCAGTCTATAATGGCTCATTTTTCAGCAAGACGTAATTTCCTTTTTTATCAAAGAATTTCCTCTTTTTAATTCCCCAGATCAGTTGTTCTGTTATCAAGGGACAAACTTAAAACATGCAATGACTAACCAAGGAGACCCTGTAGCTGCAATGCATCAAACTGATTTTGTTGACCATTCATGGGTCACTGCAACATGAGCTTCACGTGTCTGATTTAGAGATAAAATGACAAACATGACCATTTCTTTCTTCAGGCTGCACAGATATATCACCTGGGCAAGCAGGAAAACAACTTCAGTCTGTTGTCAAAAGTCTCAATCCTCAAATTTGAAACTGTATTAAAATAGACTTGAATATAGCCAGTAATAAAAGTTACAGACCAAAAGACGAAGATGCCTAAGGTGTTTAAGTCAATTTGTCTAACATAAAGTATTACCAGATAATGAACAGATAGTGAGTTACACAGAAGAGCTGATGTTCAGTATCTACCCTACTTGATTTCTACCAAAAAAAAAAAAGTTGATGTGATTTATTATATTCTATTTACTATAATAAACATTGTAATTATTAAGTAAAAGGACTTCATTTTCCATTGTAACAGAAAAGAAGGTTGAAAGATTAGTACTTATTTATTTAGAATAAAATAGACTAATTCAGTTGGAAGGGACCTACAATGGTCTCACAGTCCAACTGCCTGAGTATTTCAGGGCTGCAGAAAAGTTAAAGCATGTTATTATGGTCATTGTACAACTGCCTCTTAAACACTATCAAAAGAAAAAAAAATCTAACTTTTTCCAATCCTAACAATGACTATCCTGTGAAAATCACAATATTCCTGAAACCAGTTATTAAAAATAACTGCCATTCATTTGGGTAAAGGATTACTCAGTGCCAATGAAGAAGCTAAAATACACAGCTCACTTGAACAGTGCAGAGAATTTTTTAATATCTATGTAAAAATAAAGCCTAATGAGTACATCTCCTTTAGTATTGTCCAAGAACTAAAGAAAGTTTATACCCACACATTTACATACTTCAAAAATATAATTGACATGGTCCTGTAATATTTTTTACCACTATTTTAAAAACAAATTATAATTCTGTTATCGCACAGGCTTTATATAAAATACTCATTACTACATACTCAATTACCCTGAATCTTACAGTAGGCAGAATATAAAAGCCTAATATATTTTGTGAACATTTATGATCTGAGAAATTGAGTAGGCCAATAGAAATACGATTAGAAGACATTACTCTTCCTTCTACTTGGAAGCATCTGCCAGCAAGATGCCACTGGGGATGGTTAAGCTCTCTCCCCAAGTGCTTCAGTAGGCACCAATACAGTCCCCTTGCAAAATCATCAGGAACTCAGCCTGCGCTCTTCATTATTGCAACACCATGTACACAGCATTTCACAGCACTGTTCTGCAGCCCTCTTTTGCATTCTACTAAAATTCATCTTCCCCAGTGCAATTCACTGAAAAATAATTTTCTCAACTGTTAATTAAGTTTCAGCATTTAATTTCTGTTGCTCTGAAGTCCCACATACTATCAGACGCCTAGTATTGGAGTAGCCTTGTGCTTTTATCAAAGCAAGCATTTTAGTGTGGTGGAAGTCGTTCCTGAAGAAGAATTATTTCTCTTAGGATAAGGATTAAACAGTTAAAAAGATTACTGTTATACAGCAAGTACTATACAAGCTATCAAAAACAAACTCACAAACTTCAAGGAATAATGGCACTTTTTCAAACACTAGGCACAGTTAAAAAAAAAAAGTATGCTATACTTTAATGAAAATGTAAACACTTAAACTATACATGTTTCAGAAATAAGACTAGATGATATTGTGTGGTATATTTAATGCGTATTAATGAACTTTACCACATTACTCAGCACTGGGGCAAGAGACTCTAGAGCATTTTGCAGGAGCATATGAAAAGATGCAGTATCTAATGTTCACCTAGAAACACTAAGAAACTACAAAAGGTTGTCTGTATCAAAAACAAAGTGAATTATTGCACTTCTGTAATCATTAACATCCTGGTAAAAAGCCCAAGACCACAGCAACATGTCAGAATTTTCAACTTAAAGGCAGGGAGGTAAAAACAACACATGGTTATAATATATACTTGGATAATTCGGTTTTTAAGCTTCAAGACATCACTTCAGTCAGAAATTCTGTAAAGCAAATCACAAATCACAAGAAATTGTGTTTCATGTGATTAGATGGCACTCTATTTTTAACACTCCTGATTAACAGATGGAAGTGGAGCTTTTCCTTCAAAAGTGCTTTAGTCATCATAAAGTATCAACAAAGATGTTCAACATGTTTGTAGAACAAAAAAAAAATCCTACAAAAAGTATTATTTTATTATTTCATTTCTCTACAGCTATTTCTACAGGTCTCTCTGAAAAAAAAAAAAAAATGAGCATTTAGTTATATCAACATATACCTGCCTATGTCAGGATAGCAAAGAAAATGCACCAGGTCATTGCTACAACTTGAATCCTTTCTATCATGTTGATAAATACTGCCAATGCTAAGCTTATATTAGCATGTCCACACACATTTCCACAACTGTGTATTGGGTTCATCACTTCAATTTATTTCTGATGTGTGAAATACCCTCAAGTTTCAGCACTTGCATCAGAAGAAAGGTTCTTTGGAAATAACAGCACACATTAAGAGGGGACGTAACTCCTCTCTCTGCTCTCCACATAAAATTCCTAAATAGGCTTGCTTAGCATTGCTTTAAAACAAAATTTTATTCCTATGAAATTACTAAATTATACTGGAAAGGGTGTGTAAAAATGAGTGTGTGTAAAGGAACTGTATCACTGTAAGAAATACACTAAGCAGAATGATAACCTATAGTTTGATATGCCAAATATTCGTTACCATATCTGTTTTACTTGCCTAACTACTTTACTCACAGTAAAGCAAAACAAAACTAAACTAAACACCAAAAAAACAACATGCAGAAATCCCCACAAGTCTCTGCACAGAATGAATAAGCTTATATAGATCACACTGCCAGAAGTGAGGTCTAAAGCATTTAGGAAAGAGAACTAAAAAGGAACATCCTATCCCCATCAGGTGCTAAATATAGATAGCAACACCCTTTTTCAATCATGGCTGAAGGAAACTCTGTTTCCCCAAGATGCGCCAAGAGTTTGAATCACAGAATGAGATGGAAGAGCTTCTGGAGAAATGACCAGCACCGAAACAGCAGTTGATAATGAGAACAACGTGACTCTTCTATCTTAAAACTACTGGACATCACTTCATAAGAGATCATTAAAATAGCAAACATTTATATCAGGATGCCTCTCCTCTTCCCTAGTGCTTCTATTCCAGTTGTAAGGTAATTCATAGGAAGTGCCAGTGATTACTGAGGGAGAAAAGGACAAGCAAGTTTTACAAAAACTTCCCTTAAAATATGTTGAAGTTCCTATAGTGAAGGAATCTAATGAAGGATTTGGGATTAGTCCAAGTTCTGAACTTCTTTGATTACGACTCAACACAAATTCACCTAAACAAGCAAGTCAGCAAGTGCTGAGTTCTTCAAGTGTGTCAATTGATACATTTACCTTGGACTAAGTAGCAGACACTTTATGAATATAGGGATTTCAAAAATGCCAGTTTTCTAACATTTTTTTTTTCCTATCCTGACTGCATCATGTGACAATGTCATGACAATGTGATACCTCATCTGATGGTGGCATTGAAACCTATACAATATTCACCAGAAGTTGTGAGCTATTCCTCCCACCACCAGCTTAATCAGTTTGAAGACAAGTTCTCGTCCCCAGAGTAAACCAGATAAGAATTGTACCACTGTAAACAAATATTGACAGATAGCACTTTGTGTATTAACTATATAAAAGAAGGGAATGTGGTCTGCCAGATTTCTCAAACAAAAATTCTCCTCACACTGTTATTATCTTGGGCTTTGTGCGTTAAGCTTATTTCCACTTCCAGTTACAGCTAAGCAAATTCAGCCTGTACCCATTAACCAATTATTTTAGAGTCTTTGGAAGATGAATCTGCCCATATGCACGTGCACATATGTAACAACATCTATTTCTGAAATGATAGGGCAGATCATCTCTGTGGCATTTATGTCAGAGCCATGACAAAATGCCTTTCCCAGATGAGTAAGTGACAGCAAGAAGGCTGTTTTCAATGGGAAGAGGAAGCCAAGAGCTGGCTTGTTTCCATGGAAACACTAGCAGCATCAGGCAGAACAGCTGTAGAGAAAAAGGCAGAAGTTGGAGAGGCAGAAATCTTGCTGTTTTTACCTTACCAATATGTCAGTACCATCAGAGACCATCTACACTTAAAAGTAGATCAAGCTAGTTTATGTTGAATATGTCTTTCGTGGTTTTATTTGCATTTCAGTAAACACTTACAGAAAACTTTACAAATACTTGCAAATCATTTTTATCCTTCCCTTGTAAACCAATATGATCTTTCCTGTAGACAAAGACCATTCAGCAAAGCAGTTGTGAAACTTGCCTTCAGCTGCTGAAAACAGCAAGGGTGTTGCAGGCAGCACCTGCTGGCATGCTCTGGGCCACACTGACGTCCATGCTGATGAGATATCCGATTCTGTGGGTGCCGTCCCCTTATCCATGAACAGATTTACAGTCTTCTCAGAAAGTGAAGTATCTGTAGCTATGAACTTTGTGAAACCCAAGGCCATTTCGAGTCCCTGCACTAAGTACACAAGTAATCCATAATCCTTAGGATAAATCAATACTAATTACTTCTTTAAACAGCATCATGTTTCAACTATTATTCAAAAGTAAAAGGCCTTAAAAGCTTAATTAATGTGAAATATGATATCTGAGACTAGCACTGACATTCTGGGTCTTGCTGGGCATCTGCAGACCCTCTTTTAAACTCCATGCTTTATTATGACTCTTGTACTTTCTTACAAACTCTTTGGGCATATCTCTGCACTGTAGTGAAACATAATAAGTACTTCTCACTTAGAAGCCATCAAAGGAGACCAAAATAATTTATAATAACTAGCAAAATACAATACATGTTTGATTCAGATATTAGTCAGGAAGTGTCCATTTCAGAGATGCTTAACCAACACATAGAAAGATTTAGTTGCCCAACACTCCTCCACCTATGAGAGAATCTTATACCCCTAGTTTTCCATACCTACATAATAGCATTCTGTCAAATAGTAGTTTGTGAACTGATTGCTCTCTTAAGCCTGGAGTGAAAGGAGTACTGCTGTACTCAGATCACCTCTTTAATTTCATTTCAAAATCTATGAAATCCAAAAGTATAAAATTAAAACAGAAATAACATTCAGACCTAACACCTGAACTTGAGAAAGGACAAAAAATGTTGCAGGTTTTAAAGCAATTGTATGGACATGGATTACATTTTGTATTTACAAAAAAAAACGCATTTAGTAGATGTCTCTCTGAATATCAAAATGCATACACCAAAAGTTGGAAACTCTTTTTTTTGGAATCTCAAATAAAGTAAACCTTCTTGTCAACAAACTAGTTCCACTATTTATATAACATCACTGTATGGTCTTGCTAGAATAATCTTGTGTGTGCACTATCCCCCAATAGGTTACCATGGCAACTTATATTTGAATTTGTATAAATTTCTATTTTTAGAGATCACAGTTTAGGATAGAGAAAATAAAAAAATATTAAGTATCCTTTCATTAATAGAAAATATCCTATTTTTGTCATCATCATACTTTCCAGAAAAGACATTGCTGAACCTAAATCAGGCAGTAATGCTGAAAAAATAATTATCACAGTTATTGAGGAAGTTTACCAATAAGCATTTTCACCGTTACCCAAGTGGTGCATGAATCAGTAGCTAACACTATGAGGCAAAGATTGATGTTCATGGAGTTTTATCTTGATTTCAGTAAATCCAGGATTTCACTCAAATGTTTTCAGAGTTAGTGATCATTTCAGCTGACACCAAACAAAAGTGTATTTGCTGGAACACTCAGAAAATAATGCCTTTGTTTCAGGTGGGGGAAAACGTTGAATTGACAGTAACATCTCAGTTCCAAACTCGGGCTACCACAACCTTAAATTACTGTGTTCAAGAGTGCTTATTAAGTGTATGCTAGTTCTTATATACAAATTTACTTAATGCTCTAAAACTTGCCAGCAATTCTCAAAGTCGTCTCTCTACCTGAAAGATCAAAGCACACAGCAGCAGCCTTGAAGAAAATGAAAACACAGATTTAGACACTGCTGTTTCAGCTCTGACACTGCCTTACTCTGTCTGCCTGCAATCAAAATCAAAATATGAAGTGTAAAAACAGGTTTTTAAGTTATAAAAGGTTAAGTACCTTATCTTCTAAGAGATGAACATTATTGTGTCACAATTTTCTATTCCAGTGTCAATTCTGCCATTCATTTGGCAAACTCAAAATATCTTTACCTAAGCCACTGATGATTTGATGGTCTATTGCAAATGGAAAATTTGGAAAGCAAGTGCCTACAGGTTCTGTCAAAGAGTGCACCAAACTGTACTGAAAACCCAGTCTACTACAACTCCAGAGCACAACTGTAATCGGCATGTTTATCTTCCTATTCCTCCTGATATTTTCCATTTAACATTTACTCTGTACTCTGCAGCTGAATGGAAAGATTCCCTGTTGCAAAAGCTGTGATTCAACACCATCAGCAACTTTCCACAAAATAGCAGGTGAAAGCCAACCCGCAGCGCAATCACTGCACACACTACTGTTTTGTCAGGTAATTGACAGCCAAATTTTCTTTGGGATTCAGACAGCTAATATGCAAACAATGGGGGCATGTTATTAACAACCGAAGATAGGCACTTGTAGTTTTTCTTCAGAATTGATCCTTTATTAAAAACATAAACACTGTCACTCAGCAAGCGACAGTAGTAACTATGAGGACTTTTACTTTCTGTTTAACTCACCTCGCTAAGTTCATAGGAGTTGCTAACTTTCATAGAAACTGCATCAGGCTGTAGGGTCCAATTCAGAAATTCACTTAAACACACACTTATGGTAACATCTATGCCAGTGCCAGTGAAATCAGTTGAACTAATCTGGACAGACACCTCCCATAACTGCACTTTCTGCAGGATAAGGCTTAGCTATGAATGCTTCATGGGAACCCTGGTAGATACGCTGCAGAACACTTATTTTATAATCGAACATTTCCAGTGCCAAGTACTTTTTTTTGTATGCAGGGAGGATTTGATGGTGGTTGCTTTTCTCATTGTTAATTTTGAGGCACCATTATTTATATCTCTCAAAGGAATTACAACCATTTGTTCACTCCAAAGCCCTGGGTTAGAAAGCAAACCCTTATCACCACCAACAGCAACAATGAAAAGACAGAACTAAGTCTCAAATCACTGAAGTCAAAAGTTGTCGACCTCAAAATCTAGAATCCCTACCTAAATAACAGAAACTTGGTACAATCATTTACTGCCTTATACCCTCAGTCACAGAGCCAGGGAGGGTCACCCTGGTTCTTCCTTCATTGATTTCTCAGGGTGACCCTCTGTCACACTTACTTTGTTGAACTTGGATCACATCCCCGTGCAGACAGAGCAAAGCTGGGAAAGGGCTGAGGTCGCTCTCCTGCACTGTGGTCAGCACCGCACCCCATACCCACAACTTCTGACAGCTAGGGAAGGATGGTGGTCTCCCAGTGGAGCCAGCTGCTCCAGCCCCAAACACATCTCCATGCAGGTGCTCAGAATGGATGAGGGCACCCTGCCATCACACACACAAATGGGTCCCCCAGCGAGCACACCTCCACACAGGCCAGGTGGCTGAGCACAGCTCACATGCAAGCTGTTCAGTACACACCTCATCCCTCGGACATTCCCATGGTGGGACACCAGCACAGTGGGACCCCCTCACTGCCTGACATTGCCTGTAGATGCAGAAAGGACAAGCACCACTGCATCATGGGGCCCAATGTCACCCCCATGCAGCAGCCCACCAAAGCATAGCCTCTGTATGCCCACCCCAAGCAGGGCAAGCTTCTCCTTCACTCCCTACTCGCCCATTTTCCGCACAGGGGACCATTGCGTGCACACCCCTGGCAGCCCCTCGGCCTCTCCAGCCACTCCAGGCGGGAGCGCCGTCCGTCGGCGCTTACCCTGGCAGCCCGTGAGGAGTAGG
>JANHFX010025734.1:11153-42680 GCA_027560015.1 Chloroceryle amazona
TATACATATTATATGTATATATAAATATTATATGTCAGATTATATAATAGATATGTATTCACGTAATATGGATTACATATTGTACATGTTATGCTTTACATAATATGTATGTGTAAATAGTATATCAATGCAAATATGCATAGAGGTTTGGGCTACATATATGCACACAGTACTTACTGAAGCAACCTTACTAGATGCCTAGTGCTATTTTTGTAATGCTCATCGAGCTTAGGGATGCCAATACACAATCCCCCCCTTTCTGCACAATCACAGCCTCTCCACCTTGCGACATTAGAATGCAATCCACTTGAACACAGATAAACAGGCAGGCAAAATTCTTCTATACCTTCTGCATATTTTGCTTAGAACAAAGTTATATGTTTGAAGATACTCAGTGTCCTTCAGCACATCAAAGACAAGCTGTTCTTTTCAAACAAAAACTAAGTCTTCAGTGACGTTTAGCTAGAACCCTTCTTACTTAACCACAAATACATTTTTTGCACAGAAAATCTGCATTTTAAAAGCCCAGTGTTTAAAAATCTGCAAACAGCCAGTTAACGCAAGAAATCCTCTGCCATATATAACTTTCTTATTCATCATTTTTCTAATATGAGTATCCAGATTTACATCTTTTTTTTTTATTCCATTGTACAATGGGATGATTGACATTGATTTTAATAAATTATTATTGTAAAAGCTTACTGAACATCACAAGAATAAGGAATGATAGAATATAAATATGTCCAAAATTATGTTAGGACAGTCCCTATTTCTCCAAATGTTAGGTGGTTGATGTAAAGGAGGAGGGTGTTTTTCTCAAGAAATGTGATACAGCCTTATCAGATTTTTATGATTTTATCTAAGTGAATCTAATTAGTAGTTGCAAGCTTTTACTTTTCAGCTGCAGCTAACAGTGATGAAAAGTTAATGTGATAGCCATCTTAAAAAAAGGAAAGGAAGCAGATAGGCAGTTTACATCATGTTATCCATAGGTACCTTCATTGCAGTAGAGACTCAGGGAAGGATTCACTGCATCTCAGCAGAGGAGCAGGCAGTTGTTCTAATGTTGCTTTCAGTGAGGGCTCTGGAAAATAACAAAAACTGTTTCTGAGCATTCACAAAGAGGGTACAGAGAATAATTATATACCGCCGGTTACCTCTGCATGCCCTGATGCCAACCCTGTGGGCAAGGCTGCCTTCTCTCTTGATTTATAAACCAATGGCTTCAAAATGCCTTTTTGATAGTTATTCTCTTGAACAACTTCATTCCACAGAGGCTTACTAGCTGAATTTATGCTTCCAGGAGCTGGTTGCAAGCTGGGGTGGATTTAGACCCAGAGGGGGCAATTTTGCTTTTAATAAATTACTGGAAGTAGTTGTGAAGAGTAAAATCACTAAATAGCTGGAGGATAAAAGAATTGTGAACCATAGTCATCATGGTTCTAAACAGACTGAACCTTGTCAAAGGTAATTGCTTTTTTTTAATAGAACTACAAAATGAATGTGTGAAGGCAGAACACTGTATTACCAGGTATTTAGATTCTAAGGGAGCATTGGATAGTTATTCATTAACTGTTACTTTGAAACTTAATTCAAACTGGCTTTGATATAAACACTGTCATACACATACACAGAGTTGCTAAAGGACCAGAAAGAGTGATGATGAACAGCATGTTTACTTCTTTGTTTGTTTTGGTTTGTTGGTTTTTGGGGGGGTTGGTTTGTTTGTTTGTTTTTTAAAGAAAGAGTTTGTCTGTTAACAATTCATAGATGAAAAGGCTAAATTATGTGGGCTGAAAGTTGGATTGAGTGTTTTGATGCGCTTGGTAGACAACGGGGTTATTTGATGTATTCAGTATCATATCTCTGGAGAATTAATTATTTAAAGAGGGTAAAATGGATATGACAAGGAGCAGTGTGATGTAAATAGCAAACATCACAGAGATTTATTAACAGACTATGTTGTCTTTGCAAAAGCATTGCTATTCCATTTCCAAACAGTAACGTGTTTCTTTCTTCTCTTCTAGTTGCCCATATTGGCATCTTCTGTTGTTAGCCTGTATTTTCTCGAACTTACCGATGTCTTCAAGCCAGTTCACTCTGGATTTAATTGCTATGACAAGAGTCTGAGTATGCCATACATTGAACCTACACAAGAATCTGTTCCCTTCTTGATGTTGCTTAGTCTGGTTTTTGCTGGACCGTCAATTACGGTAAGTTTGAAGTGCCACTGTCACTTACTAAAGATTCTGAACAGAGTTTCAGTTGGCATAAAGAAAATAGCTCCTTTAGTTTTATTTAGGCTGCAGAGTGTCATCCAAGCTAATTACCTTAGAATTTTAAAGTCATCTTGTATTTGTCTATAAAAGAAGATGACACACTTCTTAAAATGTTTCCTGTAGCACTTCATCTACTCACGTTATCCTGAATTAATGTTAAGAAACAGCATCTACAGCTGGGTGAGAATAGTTTGAATCGTTCTGTTATGCTGTACAAATACTTAAACTTTCACAGACAGGACATCTTCATACTCTGAGGTACAGCAAAAAGTCAAGATTTTGTTGGAAATGAAAGCCTTTAATTTACATCCCTGAACATGCAACTTTTGTTAGAACTAGCTCTACTCAGTGAGAAGATCTATCAACTGTGTCAGTGAAATCAGTTTCTCTTCCCCAAATAGCACCGGGACTCCTCTAAATTGAGTTAGTCATTAAGAACAGGCAAAAGGAGGCTGGTTCAATCATTTACCCTAAGGGAGAAGATTATTTCAGCAGAACAGAAATGTCCTGTCAAAATATGAGCAGTTTGGTCATTATTTTAGAGAAAAATAAAATAATTCTGCTAGAGGTGAGTATTGTTCCTGTTGGAATTGCTTTGTCTAATAAAAATGAAGTCTAAAGACTTTATATGTACACTAGAGGGAATTAATTGTGTCTGACTTTAGGCAGCTCAGATAAGAGCCTTATTCTCACACCACTCCTGCTTGGCAAATGGAGAGAGAAATTCACCTTGAATGGGTGATTCCATGCACCTAAAAAGCTGAATCAACCTTCTGAAAGGGTCTCTTCTCCCTCCTCACACCAGTGACTACACATCTCAGTTAGGCACTTCTCTTAAGGCCAGCTGCAAATGTATCTCTGTTGCCAGCTTCTCTGAATTCCCTTAAATTCAACCAGTTCATTCCTTTTATAATACTAGCCAATTTGCAATTACAGAATCTGTAAAATGCAATGCCCATGTAGAAATCACCAAGTGCTATTCTCTCTTGGCTTTCCAGGACATATTTTTGTTTATTTGTCTTTTCTAAAACTGAACTTTTCTTACTGCGTTGGATTTTGATTGCTTAAGAAACCATTTTTGGAGGATTTTGTACAACCATCAGGCTGAAAATCATACTAATTTAGGAACTGGGAGGTAAGACTCTCACTGTTCCTGGTGCAGACGCTTGCAGCAAACACCAAATACCGTGATAAAAACACCACTTGTTGGTATTGCGGTTTGGCTGGGTTTCAGACAGTGTTTCTTATAACAACAAAGTGGACTGTCCTAAAACAGCCACAGAAGGAATCTATGTAGGCTCACTTGGGCCACAGTGGAGGGGTAAAAGCTGATTTGTACTTCAAAAAGCTTATGTCAAGCCTAGGTTATATCAGAGCCTCAACTGAGATGACAGATGCTCATTTCATTATGGAGAGTTTATTAAGGCCTTTGATTACAGCTATATTATTTTGGCATCACGTGAAATTTTGTAATAGAAAATGTTATTCTTAGGTGAATCATTCTCCTGCCAAGCAGCAGAAGACTAACCAAACCCATGCCATGGAGGAACCCAAGCCCACACTTGAGCATGCCTATCAAACATAAGATTGGTAAAGAAAGTAAACCCTGAAGCTTCAAAGAGGTACAACTGCTTAACAGCTGCAAGCCTTAGGAAGGTGTAACTCATGAGCTTGAATGTGATGCTTGTATTAGCAGGAGAATGGGTTCTGATATTGCAAAATACACAACTGCCTTTAATAAAAGGCACTGAAGATGGTGTAGAGCAACAGCACTTTATTATTCAATACCACTTCTGAGGGAAACAAAGGAAAAAACTCCTGAAGTCCAATTCTTTCCTTTTTAATTGGAAAAGTAGGCCAAAAAAGCTCAATGCAAAAAGATTAGAATATTGACATTGTCATTTTGTAGAGTTTAGCATTTTATAATTTAGTTTTCATTAACATTTCAATGAATTCCACAGTTTATAAACCCTGGAAAATATAGAAAAGAAAGTATGAGCTCTGTGAGAAATTTAGGATCTCCAGAAACATAGCACAGGCTACCCTCCGGCTGCAGCTCAGCTACTTACTGCAGCATGAGGCCATCAAGACTCAGTAAGTGTGATTAAGCTGCATTTTAAATATTACCAAAGATTGTAATAAGAAAAAATAATTGGGGGGGCGAAGACAAGCAAATTCCAGTCTCAATTCCTCCTTAAAGTTTTAGATAAATATTAGAATAGGAATTATTTTTTTTCTAGATCATTTTTGTTGATATACTCAAACTTTTCAAAGACTAGAGAACATATTAACCTAATAATTTTATAGTAATTTTTTTGCAACAAATCTAACATTTATTTTCCCAAGCCATTATTACAGAAGGACCTGTAATAATCTGGATTTGGGGTTTTATGCAGTAACTGCTTTAACCAGGTCTGTTCTGTAGCCCTGAAGTGGTACAGAAAATTATTACCTGTATTATTGATGTATATCTTATAGCTTGTGCCATATATGAAATTTTCTATATGTCTTAATAAACCACATGGAACAACTGGACTTGTATGAAATACCAACATGGATATTTTCTGCCTGGAATATAGATATACCGAATTGCAACATGATTTCCATTTGCTTCAAAGAACTCTGAATCTGATCCTCTGACATACTTTCTCTCTAGTTATTCACTGAAAAATGTTAAGACCAGTTATTTAATTATATCAGTGTAGGTTCAAACCGTTATCAGCCACTGACTGGAAAACCTACTTAAACATAACATTGTGCTTTCTAGCAGAGATCACCAGGAAATTAGATCACATTGATTTGGGAAATCAATTCACACGGACAAAAATTCACTGCTGGCAGCATGAGCCCTACTGCCTTCCCTACTGTGGGAGTTTGTTTCCTTGGAAATACCAGTCTCTGCATTTTCCTCAGCATAGGCCTTGCTATTTCCCAATTTTCTCCTCTATCACACAACCTAATCCATCTCTTTGGTGTTTTTGCCCTGTGCTAGACATTCCCTAGAGCTTGGCTAAAAACTGTTAAGAGTTTCTCTTATCTGTAAGTTTGAAATACTGCTGATGTCTCCAGGAAGTTTCAGCTGTAAAATGATCAGAGACAGGTAATAGTGACCAGAGTTGTCATCTGATTAAAATTCCTTAAACAACCCTTACCACTGACTTTTCCATGCAGTGAGGCAACCTTCACTACTTCATTTTCTCTGAGAGGAAATTTCAATTTATTAAACCTTTAGCTAAAAAAGAATTAGACTAAGCTTGTCTATTTTATTTCTCTTCTCCTAGGGTGAGGGGTCTTAGCATGCACAAACTTCACTGTTAATTCAGCAAATTCAGCATAATTCAGATACTTTCAGCATCTCACTGCATTGTACACTTTGTGCATTGCATATATTAGTTTTCAATGTATCTGGAATAGACAAGGTGAATCTCCTCTCTGTGGTGAGAACTGCCTCATTAATTTAAATATTTCAACCCAACCCTTATTCTGAACTTTGTATAAGCTCTGTACAGATTGCCAAATTGTTGCACTATTTAACAAGGAAGACAGTCAAACCTGAGACTGCGAATACATAAATGGATGGGGATTTTCCAGCAAGTAACACCATTTTTCATTTATATTCTTCTCTTTATAGACTCTTGTCTAGGGCTTCATTCATAATCCGTTCTGATTGGTGTGTTCAGAGGGACCATAAGGACAGAACTTTTTTTTCTGCTGTGGATCTGGTTAAAACTGAAGCCAAATTAAACAAATACAGAAGAGCAGGCTGCCATGTAATTAGAAGTTGCTAGGAATTGCTAGGCTTGAGGCCAAGACCGAGCACTAAAACCATCTCACGAGCATTAAGATATTGCAGTTGCTCTGGATTATTTTAGAGGCAAGATTTTCTAATTATTACTTTTTTATTGTAGAAGCATCAAATTTCAGCTGTGGATCAAGACCACGATTCCACTGAGCCCTGTGTACTGTATGCCAGCTACATTTAATTTCAGTGCCACTTTCTAGCCTGGCCGCACTCAGGCTGTAACATTACTGAATGTTTACATATTGATACAATTCTTTTAAAGGCAAGTACGTGTCAGTGGGTCACATTGGTTGTGATACAGTTATCTTTCAGCCCTTTAAATTCAATCAGTGTCTTCTGAGTAATTGCTACATTTAATTTAACCACTCTTTTGTCATTGCAGATAATGATAGGAGAAGGAATTCTCTACTGTTGCCTGTCCAAAAGAAGAAATGGGATTGGAACAGAGGCAAATATTAATGCAGGAGGATGCAACTTCAATTCTTTTCTTAGAAGAGCTGTCAGATTTGTTGGTGGGTTTCAAATGTTAGTCAAAGAAGAGCTTTCCATATACAATCAATTTTCACCATGCAGGTTTCTTTCTCTGAAGGAGCCTTTCAAAACTGTCACTGGCATAGATCTTCTTCTGCCAGCAAATGTGAGAAGAAACTCTCAAGTGGAGTGACAGAGCAGCCCCATACTCAGTAATGCAGCAGTCTACACTCTCCCTTTTTCCTTTCCTCTCCTGTACTATTGTCAATGTTTCTAAAAGAATAATTTGTTTTTCTTCTCTGCCCACCTTGAACTGGCTTCCTTTTAATATTTCTGTGTATAGTTCCTTCTGCCTGTCTTTAGTGCACCATAAGGATCCAACCCACCTGACAAAGTATTCAGCAGGACAGTAAAAACTTGCCAGAAACTCTCAGTATATTTGATGTTCTTTTTCTGGGATGTGTTTACATACCTCTTGAAAAATGGCTAGAATCTGACAACCTAATTGATGGAGAGGAACATGTTGAATTGCTTTATTTTACTTTCTTATAATTTTCACTGATGAAAACTGAATTCAAAAAGGCAGCTGTACTTTGTTCCCATTCCTAAAGTCAGTTTCCTCTACCAGTGAGTGGCTAAAGGAAGGGTTTTCTCTGTTCCAGAAATATTTCATTAGAGAGTAGCCTAGGCAAAGACAACTCTCAGGACAGCAAACTACAAACCCAGTTAGAAGGACTGTATGTTAGGTTTCTGTAGTCTGTAGAGCAGGGAGGTAATGACAGGAGAGGCTATACAGTCTATGACCAGCAAAACATCTTCTCAAGTGCAGCAGTGAGGAAGTAGGCAGAGGGGGTGGTAGATTACAACATCAGTGAGGAGGACTGTAAAGGTACCTCATGCTCTCCACTTCTCCTGTATGGCATCCCATTCCATCACCAAAAAAGACAAGCTCAAAAATGCATGAACTGCATTCTTGATTCATACTCTGAATTTGTTCTGGTTTGGTTTGTTTGTTTTGTTTTTTTTTCCTGTTTTAATGACTTTAGCATTATTTCCATTTTAAGATGAAAAATATATTTATTTATATGAACAGAAGTAGGAAATTAGGAGGAAGTCTTCAGGAGAAAAGCAGTTGAAAATTCTCAGTAAAACAACTGCATTTACTTCAACTGCCTCATGAATTTGGCAGTATTAACTAGACAGAAATATTGATCGGTTACGAAAAAGACAAATATTTGGACTGGTGGCAAGGATGTGGTATTCAAGAAATATGAGAGATTTGAAGGCAGCCAAAGTTACTGCCAGCTGATGAGTCCCTGGTGGGAAAAAGAGAACAGGTCCTCAGAGCAGTGATCTAATGGGCAGCTGTCCATGTTATTGAAAGCCCGTATGCCAGTGGCAGGTTCAAGGCCTGAATGAGCACATATGCTCTCCTCAAATAGTAGGCTGCCTTTAGCTAGTTCAAAAAACTGCTTTTCAAATTAAAGTAGTTCTAATGTGGTTCACTTTTATGAAAAGATGTGGGAGGACACCAAGGCATCAAAATGAAATGTAAAGTATCAACAAGAAGAAAACAAGCATAAATAATTTTTTTACATTAAAGAATTCAACTTTGCAATAAGCTTTCATAAGACAAAAGCAAGCATCTTATTCTTCTCTCAAGTTAAATGACACAAGCTACCAAAATTCCACTGAATGTCCTTTGTCACAATGAATTCATCTAATTTATGCATATAATAAAGTTAACAAGCTCTATTGATTTTTTTCCTAGGTGTTCATGTGTTTGGTCTTTGTTCTACTGCTCTTGTTACTGATATTATACAGCTATCAACAGGATATCAGGCACCATATTTCCTGACTGTTTGCAAGCCTAACTATACATCCTTAAATGTATCCTGCTCAGAGAATTCATATGTTGTGGAAGATATTTGCTCAGGAGCTGATCTCAATATTATCAATGCTGGAAGGTTGGTTCTATCCTTCATTGTGTACATTTTTAACTATTCATTTTTTTTTTCTATTTCCTGTCCCAGTTTCAAGATTTTAATTTTTTTTTCTAGTTAAAATCTGAATGAGTTTTGTCATTTTTTTTTATATATATAAAAAAGGTGAAAGCATAACTGTCCTTTTAGTGATTTTCAATTTCTATGTATAAAGATACTAGGCCAACAGTGGACTTTGGAAGACTCTCAAATTCTGAAGCACAGTCATCAGCAGCTAGTTATTTTCCCTTCTTCAAAGGACACAATTTCCTATACAAATATTATTATGTATAGCTGCTTCTGCTTTTCTGAGTGGAATCTGAGTAAGTTCCCCATAACAGGAAAGGGAAGAAGTCACTCAAGTACTTTATCTAAGACCTCTGTATAACATATGTTACTGTTCTGGCATTTTGGTCTTAGTTTGTGAGACTTAGTTTTGGAATTTGTTGAAGTAGTTTCTTTTCTGTTTCTCTAGCTGATTAAGCTTTTTATACTGACAGCACTGAAAAAGTCCCTTTATTGGAGGAAGACCACAACAGTGTAAATCTGTGTTCCCAAACACGTGCCTTTTCTTTCATGGTGTTTCTAACTGGTGGTTTATCCTCCTTGATCATTTAGTCTTTAGCCTCCTTACTTAGCCAGGAGAGAAATTAATACTGTTTAAAATAGCAGGTTTTGGACATGCACATCAGTCAAGTTGAAATATAAACAAGGCTACTTATTTTAAACAAACTCAATGTGATAAAATAGTGATAATTCAAATATTGATGACAGGTCATAGATTTAAACAAGGAATCTTAAGATAAATCAGTAAGTTCTACTGTTCCAATACATCTGCTTCTTGTTATTTCAAGGACTTCATTAGTATGGAGTGTCCTAAGTCTAAGCACTACACTACTGAGAAAACATGAAGGTCTTTGCTGAATACAATAGTATTCTTCTGTATCTTTTCCACACCAGGTTATCCTTTACTGCCTGCTAGTCTTGGAATGTTTGAACACATTTTAGTCCTTCAAAATTTTGGTGCTTTTTAAAATCTGCTCTCAAAAAAAGTTACAGCAAAATTATAAAATACTTGACTAGAGTTTCTGTCTCTGACTTGGCTGCACAATTTCTGTGTACCTAATTAGTAGACTTGAAGTTGTCTCATCTACTTCTTTGCACTTCATGCAGCCCCAGATGCTAACTTCTGTTTTAACTTTATGCCTCATGGCATTACATTTTTTGTCACATGGGTATTATTATAATGTTCTGTCTATATATTAAGGCACCTCTTCCCCAGTCTGTTTGCTTTTCCATTGATTTCAATAGTTGACACTCTTGGGAATCATGAAACCATTCACTCTTCCAGCAAATCTCGTAATCTGCCTCCTTTCACTGGGACAGACCAATTTCTCTGATATTTTAAGATCCTCAATTATTTGATGCATTTAGACTTAAACATCTCTAGTGGGCTAAGACTCGTAATTAGCATTAATTTGCCATATCTTTTTAATTTATCTATGTAGGCACGAACCAGAGCTGGAATGTAGGATTGTAGCTCTGTTTGGCCCAAATAATTTGGTGGCAATAATTTTGCTGAAAGGCATAACCAGCATTACTATATGAGCCCTCACCACACTGTCTCTCTTCCCATAAGCATCTGCTGTTACTGGGATGCTGCCATTGCAGCCTGATGCTTACAGCCAGTGTCTTGCACCTACATGGTGTCCCAGAGAAATCTGTTTAGCTTTATAGATAAGCAGGCAGAAAAATTTTCATGATTATTTCTCATTCATTTCACTATCATCTCAAATATGTTGTCTGCTGCTCTGAATTGACTGCCTGTAGCCATTCCAAGAATGCTGATCACTCCTAAGTTTAAATATCATCACTTCCAAAAAACTGTGAAATTAGTTGTAATGTGTTAAGATTAAGCAATCAGGTTTTGTGTGTTTCTGTTTCTTTAGGAAGATGACCATATACCGATATCTCAAATTTATTCCCATCATAGAGGATACATTTGGTGATTTATAACACTCTGGCACCACCCTCAGTTTCTCCTTAATTCAGTTTTATTGCATTTGTCCTATATTAATTTGTTGCTTCCTTATGCTTGTCTTAACTTTACCAAAACAATCAGCACTTGATACTGGTTCCATACTTCCTTTAGTCATCTACTGTAGGAGTCATGGTATAACTTCTTCATCCCAGGAGGTTAATTTGACTTCAGTAATTTCAGTTTGTAAGGGATTTGTTCTTCTGAGATTGCTAATGGCCTTCATTTTTCTTTTGTACTTCTCAGAAACTTTGGTTCCAGAAATTTGCTTCTAGACTACCCCATGAAAAGTAGAGAAAAGAACACATAATTATCCAGCTGATTGTATGAAATAATTTTCTGCAACATCCCCAGATACACAGTGACTTCCTTTGTCCATCTTTTCCTCTATTTATCTTCAAAGAGCCTTTTCAGTCATTTCTATTCAGATCTCCAGTGAGTTCTCTACCTTCCATCATTTCTGATGTTCTGACTCAGTATGACTCTTTCTCTCAGCATGACCCTTTATCGTTGCTCCCCCTCTACACATCCTCATGCATGAGCATTCAGAGCGATACACTGTCATCTGAGTTCAGGACATGTTTTCTTTGAGACTTTTGTTCACCTTTTCAGTACAGAGCCAAACAAAAAGGCTACATATTTTTAGCTTGAATTATTTTCGTTTTAGATTAAAAGATAACAAATGGAGGAACAAAAGCACTGTCACCATTACAGAGTACACAGAGAGCATTTAGTCTGTACCATGCTGTGCTTGCTCTGAAAGCATATGAATAGAAAATTGTCTGTAGCAGAGTGACACACCTTATATACTGTAAAAATGCAATCAAATTAAGGTTAAGTTCTGAGTAGTACTAAAGTTCCTAGAATCAAATCTATGCAGTAGCTCCCCAGACTCTTCAAGCAGATTTATGCTTCCACTAAAGCCTGCACACATAAAGGAGTTGATTAGCCATTATAAACATTTAATTTTTTTTCATGTCTTTATCCTCCTGTTCTCAACCTTGAAGTTGATCCCCAGGGATACTACTTGGGAAAGGTTTGTTCAGGCGTATGGAGAAGAATTAGGTCTGTCTTTAGAAATGAAAAGGGAACCATGCTGATTTCATCTTGGCCAGAGTCATGAACCTGCTGGAGCCACAGGCTCAAATTTAGGTCAGCAGTGTGACATTCACACTGAACTACATGCACACATTTAATTGCCAGTGACTTGTTTAGATCAGACAAGGCAAAACTGCATAGGAAAGAAATCTAGAAAGTATACTCTGCTGCTCTGCTGAAAAATGTGTTTGTCTAAAGGTAAAGGACTATGTTTCAGTCTTTCCTATTTTAAACTAGTTAACTGAGGTGCTGCTAGGAAAAGGGCTACACATGGAGCCCAGTTAGGGTGGCAAGACCCGTCTGCAAAGATGAATGATTGTTGGAGTGTTTTTCCCAATCTGAGCTTTCTCAGGTGAAAGTGGCTGCTGTGGCTTCAAGACAGACATACCCTTCTTCACCAAGACAGACAGCACGCTACATGACATGTCTATGCTGTTTTAAGGAGATAAACATACAGATACAATCTGCTATACATCTTCACTGCATCTTATCATTCTAGAGGTTGTGAAAGCTTTTTTCTACAAGCTATGAACCATTCAACAGGTGTCCACCATACAACAGGTGTTACTGAATCCAGCCCAGCTAAGTTTTATCCTCTACTGTGTAAAAATCTTTCCTTCATGTTTCCATCCCTTGTCTTTTGCTTTGTTTTGGTTTTTGGATTTTTTTTTATTTTAGAGGATTGAAATGCATCTATAAGAAGAATAATGTTAAAATGTTAGAGGACCTCATGTGATGGTTCTGTGTAGCTGCTACTTATACAAAACCTCCTTTTCTTAGTCAGAGAGGTAGAAACTAAGCTGTTGCTTTTGATTTTCATCTCTGTAGTTTCTGACTCAAGAGCCAGGCCACATCATTCAAGTCCCCAGTTTTTCAGTGGGAGCAGAAGGCCCTCAGCAATTTCAAGAACAGACCTGATATTGCCTACTGTCTCACACAGTTTTTCATTTACCCTTTTGTTCTGGGCTTCAGGAAGGAGTCCAGTAACTCTTAAAATGCCCTCTCCCATGTTCTTGTGTTCTTCTCACTCCTATCATGGTATAAAGTACTGAAATATAAAAAATAAACCTGAAGACATAGCATAGATGTGGTTTGCCCCTCTCTCAGAAGAATGTCACCTTGTCACCCCCATTATTAGAGCAACAAAGCAGGGGCACAAAGATGATGAATTTAGTTGCTGGAGTTACATCCAGCTTATCAAAGTCTATGAGTCCCTCCTTTGAAAAGAGTCCAAGTGAAGTCAGTGAGAATACTCATAAGAGGTTTGTGAATTAAATAAGTTGTACAATTAGGTACTTACTGAAAAGTTATTATGGAGATTTATTTATAGAAAAAATGTATAGATATTTCTCTCAATCGAGCAATCAGTCTTTAGCTCATTCTCACTGTTCTTTTAGTGCACGCAATTTTCTTAATGCACAAGAAGAATTTCATGCTATTTACTTCAAAACAAGAACATTTCATTAACATTGGTCCTTTCTCCAGATTATGGAAAAGAAATTTAGATATTAAATGTTACTGATCAATCGTATATTGCATATATAAACTGAAGATGACTGTACCACCCAGTGTTTTTTTCAAGTGAACACTAGCACAGTGTATTTGAAGTGAGAAGCATAATTTGAGTGTCCTTCCTTGGCAGAAAATCATTCCCTTCTCAACATGCCACTCTGGCAGCCTTTGCAGCAGTGTACATTTCGGTGAGTAACCAACTCTATTCACTTTCGTTTATACAAAACAAAAGTCAGTCATTTGCTGTATAAAGTAATGTGTTACCTGGATATCCTGGATGGACGGAAGTTTTTTTCCTCCCAGTTTGAAAGCAAAGTAAAACAGCTAAAATAAAACCAGCTCTTTAAGAATACAGAAAAGATTCAACTGCTTCACATCCTTTGTAAAGAAGCAACCCAAAGTGTGATGTTATATATTATACTTGACGCCTCATGTTATTGACATATAAAATGCAGTGATTATCTGGTTTACAGGGTGATATTTTAACTTACCATTCAAATTAACTTTTATGTGTTCTGCCTTTTCTTTATTGCTGTCTTCACTTGACTTCCTGCTTTTAAACTTGAGGCACTGAGGAACAAACATTTATGTGATGTAGTTTCACTTGACCTCCATAGAACTGCAGCATGGATGAACTGGCACAATCACTCCCAGAGGCCTCTAAGGTGCTACTGCAAAGCAAGTGAATAGATACCATCAGTAGCTAGCACGGAACTGTAGGACATGCTGCAGCGATCACAGCGGATTTTCCACATCCGCCCAAAGCTGTTTCTTCAGTATCGTCTACAATGTTTGATAAGTTACCATGTACTTGAAGTTTGAAATAATAATAATAATAAAAAAGTAATTCCATCACTTATGCTGTAAAAATCAGAGGAAAACAACAACAATAACAACCCATTAATCAAATTAGATAATGGACTTGTGCATATACTGGGAGCGTGCCAGTATTTATTCTGCTCGGCTAAAGGCCAGAATTTGGAATACTCATGAACCACCGCCACTTAAATTTTGTGACCTCCCTGACATCATGGGGAGAAATGGCTCTCTAAAGCATCTGTTGGTAGCTTTTGTTAGAACAGGTTATTGCTTTCATCTGGCATGACATCTGGCTTCTGTATTTCAGAAGCTGTGGCTCCCTGGTCACATTTACAGAACATTTAGGCTCTGACTCAGAACAGTGTTTAGGCATAAAATCCTTGTCCTAACTGATGTCAATAAGCAACATTACCTATGTTTTTATTAAGTGAGCAAATTTTAACAGGGCTGTAAAATAAAAACTAAACTGATTATTTGCAGTATTACTGTGTAATAGTAATCTATGTGTGAAAGAAACATTGAAGGTGAGAAATTAATATCCTCTTAGGTAAATGTAAGTTTCTTCAACTGCTTCTTCATTTCTTTCTTTTTTCAAGATGTACTTCAATTCTACATTAACAGACTCCTCAAAACTTCTGAAACCACTCTTGGTCTTTGCTTTTATCATCTGTGGAATTATATGTGGGCTGACTCGTATCACCCAGTATAAGAATCACCCAGTTGATGTTTACTGTGGCTTTCTCATAGGAGGAGGAATTGCTCTCTATTTGGTAAATATAACGTTCATGTCGTTAAGTTTTAGCAAATGGAACTGATAAGGCTGTAATAAGAGTACTGATTTTTCTTATTAAAACCTTTCATCATGGTCACATGCCATAATTAAAAACATAGTCAAAATGTGTTGAAGATGGTGATATTAGGGGTGATTTCTTTAAAAATAAAAAGGAAAGAGAAAAGATGTATCTCAATGAAAAGTGCCATAACAGTGCACAGTGGTATATAACCAGCTGGCATTGTATACAGAAATAGTTTAAAATATTCATCCTTTCTACTCCATGCTCACAAGCAGAATGCAAGGAAAATATTTGATTCGTTAGTATTTGTTGCCAGTGTGAGTTTATATTGTCAATGTTATCTTTATGCTCTCAAAACAATGATTGAATTAATATGCAGCTGAGTTAATTGCTGAACCTGCAAGAAATCGAAGGCAATTTTACATCCTTGCAACTCTTCGACACTTCTGGGAAATTATGCAGGGGAGATAGATTATTCCTGGGCTTTTCCTCTGTACTCATTTGAAACAGATGGAGCAAACTTGGAAGGGCCTTGTAGAGTTATGTAGGATAGGCCTGTATCTGTCAGTAGGAAGCTCATCAAGCATTTGCTTTTGATTGCTGCTCCCAGTATGTCTCCAACATGACTGCTGCTGCCTTTGCTGTTCAGCACAATGTCAACCCAGGTGACTGTGGGCAATCAGGAACTTCTACAGACAACATTTTTGCTCCAGTGTGGGTGGGTGAGCAGAAGAGTCTTAACAGCCAGTGGGATGGTTCTGACCCCCAGGAAGTCAATGATGAATTTTAGTTTAATACTAAAATAAAGTTAATATCCTATCCTCTTGGGTTTTTTTTCTGTGGTAAAATAATCTAAGGTACATGCAGGACTACAAAGGTAACCAGGGGAAAAAATGGCTTTTACAGTGGTAGAAGAAACAGCAACCAGGGCAGAAAATAGAAACCTCGTGAGCTACTAAAGTCAGTTTCTATGACTGCACTGTGGCCAGAAAGGCATGCTGTTGAGAATATTATTTCAAATGATTAAGCTGTTGTAGACTCTCATAATGGAGCTGTTGTTCCCATGTTTGAAATCCACAAACAAGTATGCTCTTTGTTAGGTCTTCTCCTCATACTGTGCATGACACCATACATCAGAGTGTACATTGTCTCAGATAACCAGTAATCAGTACATCTGCCCTGAAAACTACACATGAAGAGAGGAAGGGGAGGGGAAATAACATGAAACTACAAATAACTCTGAAAGGAGTGTAAAGAACAAGTAACTTAAGTGATTGAGTCAGGTATTTCATCCTTTCATAGAATATTCTCTTTTCAAAATGACAGCATTTTACAGTGAGTCTGCTGAATAAGAAAATGTTGTATAACTAAATCTCGTTACGGTTCTGCGCAGTTTGGAAAGCAATTGATTTAAAGTTGATAAAATGCTCTGTCATGTAAATATTGTATTACACGGTTATTACACAGCAGAAAGGGCAGTATCATAGAGCACAGAACAACTCAAGCTGAAACAAGATTCAGTAAATCAAAGACAGTACTGTAGCTGTAAACCAGCTTTGCCTAGATGACTGCAAACATTTATTTTGTTATTTTCATAAGAGAACAGTGTCTCTTCATCTGTATCTGTTGCTTTATAAAATTAAGGAAACTGAAGGAAGCGAATTCTTTTTCTCAACTATTTGTTGCCATGAACTATGTGCCCTGGTTATCCTACTGAGACTATTTCATACGTATCTAGAAGTACCAGACTGAGGACAGAATTTGGATAAGGATATACTGGTGAGGAAAAGAAAGTGAGCACACCCTATCAGTTAAGCTGTACTAATTCTAGCACTCAGCATTTATTTAAAGGCAGAAGAATATCATTAAAATACCTTAAAATGTCTCTTTGTTCCATAACTGATTGTTGATGCTTCTGTTCAAATATCAGGGCCTGTACGCTGTGGGGAACTTCTTACCAAGTGATGAGAATGTCTTTCACCCAAATTTTCACAGAGAACCTCTAAGGTCTTTGACAGACCTCAGTCAAGACACCAACAGAATCCTGCCAGGTAAAAATGGTAGCAGCAGTGACGGCATTGTCTCTCACCGTACAGAAAGTATCCTGAATAGAAACCACAGAGATTCAGGCTCTCTGACCAATATCAAGCGAGCAAATGCTGATGTGGAAATAATAACACCACGAAGCCCAATGGGAAAGGAAAATATGGTTACCTTCAGCAACACGTTGCCAAGAGTCAACACCCCATCCTTGGAAGATCCAGCAAGACGAAATGCAACAATACATGCATCAATGGATTCTGCCCGTTCCAAACAGCTGCTTTCCCAGTGGAAGAACAAGAACGAAAGTCGAAAGTTGTCACTTCAAGTAATAGAGACGGAATCTGGCCAGTCACCACCAAGGGCTATCGAAATGAGGTCAAGCTCAGAACCCTCCAGAGTGGGTGTAAATGGTGATCATCATGGCCCAACTAGCCAATATTTGAAAATTCAACCTGGCAGCATACCAGGATGTAACAACACAGGTCTTTCTGGAGGGCCAAGGGTCTCTATTCAGTCACGCCCTGGCTCATCTCAGCTAGTGCATATTCCTGAAGAGACCCAGGAGAATGTGAACACATCACCCAAAAGTAGTTCTGCTAGAGCTAAATGGCTGAAAGCTGCTGAGAAGAGTGTTGCATGTAGAAGCAATAGCCAGCCAAGAATCATGCAAGTAATAGCCATGTCTAAGCAGCAAGGAGTGCTTCAGGGCAGTCCAAAGAGTTCAGAGGGAAGCACAGTTACCTGTACAGGAGCCATCAGATATAAAACCTTGACAGACCATGAGCCAAGTAGCATTGTCAGAGTCGAGGCCCATCCAGAAAACAACAGACCTGTAATTCAGATGCCATCAGAAGGTGAAGGAAGTGGGTCATGGAAATGGAAAGGTCCTGAAAAAGTCACGCTTCGTCAGACGTATGAGCTAAATGATCTTAACAGAGACTCTGAGAGCTGTGACTCCTTAAAAGACACTTACGGGTCAGGAGACAGGAAAAGGAGCAACATAGATAACAGTGAGCATCACCATCATGGAATCACTACAATAAGGGTCACGCCAGTGGAAGGGAGTGAGATTGGCTCAGAGACTCTGTCCATTTCTTCTAGCCGGGACTCAACACTTCGAAGAAAGGGTAACATCATTTTAATCCCTGAGAGAGGGAGCAGTCCAGAGAACACCAGAAACATCTTCTATAAAGGCACATCCCCAACACGAGCATACAAGGAATGAAAGGAGACATATCAGCTGGTCCATACCACCACAAAATAAACACATCTTGACACAGGTTCTGTTCTCTTTGTTTTGAGCTGATATTTACCTTTGATGTGCCAAATTTTTGACCAGCAGCCCAAGTATTGTTGAACACTGCTGATGTGCAACGAGCATGAGCCTGTGGAAAGCATGTGGTGGGGGGAAAAGCACAATGCCAGAACCTAACTAATGTGAAACATTGTCATGCAGCTTGTTTCTTCAGTCTCAAAACGTTTATCTGAGGGTGATGACGTCAATCAAAACAATGGTCTTGAACAGACACTTTATCTCCTGAATGTGCCAACTTTTTATTTTATTTATATTTGTGTCCAAAATCGACTGATTTTTTTCACAGCAAAGGCTGTTATCAGTGGTATATATTCACCTTTGCGGAATTTGCACCAAATCTTTAATACAGGATGGTGCTGATGATAACTTTACATGTTTTGAAAAATTGCATACTTACTAGACTCTACAAACACATGACATATTGATGTGCAGTTACTTTAAAAGTAATATTGCTAATACTATGATGATGCTGGCTGCATTCATTTAGCGTAGGAAATATTTACAGCTTTGTTATAGTGGATCTGTCACATTCAAAGATTGCAAAGGTTTTGTGTAGTTCTTTAAGATGTCTACTGCAACAAAAAATGTGTGGGTGACATTCCATTAGAATGGAATAACTATATATTTTGAATAGTTTTGCTGCTACTGCTCAACTTTTGTTTAAGAACAGGTGCTACTAATGAAGAGGCTGCTTCTTAGTGGGCTAACTTGTAGAACTCTTTGAAATTATGGTTTTTAAGGGGTCTTTTAAAATAATGAAAGTAATTCAGATTTTACATTTTTAAGCCTCTTACTCTGTCCTTCAGCAACCCTTCCATTTTTCTATTAGTTTTTAACCATATAATGCAGGTTTTTAACCAATAACCACAAGATGTGCTAATGTGAAAGGTGAGCCAAGAGTAAATAAAAATAAACGGCCACTTTCCTGACCAGCTTCCAAGGAGACAGTAATTACTGTCATAGCTCACACTTAGAAGCAGTCATTCACCTCACTTGCTTAGTATGCCACAAGAACAATCACAAGTTTCCTCCCAGTCACCATCATTTTTAGGGGATTTATGTTTCACTTTAAAAATGGAATGCCTAGGTATTGCAGAATCACTGAATGAGTGTTGCGTTGTGCCACCACTACTGCTCACTTCCCTTGAGACATTCTCCAGAGCCTTCTCAAGCATTCATTATATTTTTTCCCACCACTGCCACTTAAGAATACAGAGGGTCTCTGCACCTGAGAGAACACAGATTATTTTAGTAAACTGAGCTTCAAATTTAAAGAAAGAACTTGCCTGCTAAAAATCTCCATTGCCAAAAACTGTTGAAAGGATAAGCTCTGAAAGGAATCTGCATAGCATGTCCTGGGCATACTGGAAGAAAAGCCTGATAACATTTGGCTGATGACTTAGATAATTTAAACCATGAAGGAAGCCAGGGGCAATGGTAGCCAGTGCACCTCCTCATTCTCTCCTAGATTTTTTTCCACCTGAAAGAGAAGTACTATCAGACACGTACTAGGAGGGGAAGGGAATGGCTTAGTAGTCACCACACTGAATAAATAGTAGCAAATCAGGTCTGTTCTCTGGCTGCTTTGAGAGGAGTGTTTTGCTCTAAGTCATCTTCTGATTTAGGGTATTAGAGAACCAGATACATACTACATAGTCAGAACCTGTCTACAGACCCTACCCCACAGAATTTTGAGGAAAGCCCACCCTACCTCAGCCAAGGAGGAGGTAGAAAGAGGAATCATCTCATCCCAAGATAGCACAATACATACAGACCAAAAAAAACCCAAACCAATCCCCCCAAAAAAGCAAACCACACCAAAAAACCTGAAAACCAAACCAAAATCCCTAATCCTAAATAATTTTCAGAAGTTGGAGGAGGGTGTTTGCTAACTGTATAGAAGAAGGGATTCCGTGTCAGTGGAAAGCTTTATATACCTTCCCAGATCCACAGCTGTTCCAGGCTTAGCTGTGTGCTGTCAACCTACTTTATTGAGCAATGCTTCTCTCACTTGCCCATCACCCAGTGCTGCAGAAGAGTGTTGGTCCTTAAGGAAACAACCACACTTTTCATGCTATAAATAGAACGTGGCCCCATCGTACGTCTCATGATTTGATGATAACCGTGCAGTATTCTGCAGGTTACATATAAGAAGCTAACCAGTAGGATTGCAACATATTGTGCATGTTAAAGGCACAGTATGTTGAAGACACTTCAAGGCACATTAGCTGGGAAAAAATAATCATAGATGCTGGGGGGGGGAAGAGTAATTTTTTAGAAATATATTCTCAGACTCTGTTATTTACAAGTCAGGTGTTTGATTTTTATTTTTTTTTTCATTTTAAAAGGATGAATCTTTAGTCCTTAATATTTAATATCAAATTTTGTACAAAATTCATGGGAATTACAAACACTGGGATTGTCATGAACAAAACCCTTGGATTTAGTTTGGTTAGGTACACAATAAAGCAGGTAGGATTAGCTTTAAAGGAATGGGTAAGACACAATCACTGTTGGCCTATCAATGCAGGGAAATAAGATACAATCATTTGTTAGTTTGTAAGTGCAGGGGAAAAGAACATAAGCAGATGAACCTGGAAATAATGGAAAATTGAAATGGAGAATAATGGCAATAAAGGAAAGATTAGAAATTGTTCCCTCTGGCAATTTAGCTGTTTTGGAAACAGCAGGATTCCTGGTGGGAGTGTTTGTTCTTTATTCCTTGGTTTTAGTCAGATATATATTGGCATATGTGTTGCTTTTATTACTCTAAAACTTGCTGCACTATTTCCAGTGCAGTGTGATATTTTTCCTAAGGTTTCCTATTTCTTAACAAAAGATTTTAAAGCTCTTGTGTAATCATTGAAATTTTGTTCTTTACATAAATATTGATATATTCTTTTTTACTCAAAGTGCCAAAGGCTACTGTTTTTAATAATGGCTTATCAAATTATATTACGTTAGAGAGCAGAAGTGTAATAATATATACATTGGAACTCAGACCTCTGCATGTATATTTGATAAGGAGCCTTTTGTAAAATTACTCTTTGTTTACATTCCACTGATACCTTAATTTAAAATTAATCAAATAAATTGACAGGTGACATCTTCTTAGTGTTCTGATTTTCTTACTTGCTAACAGGCACGAATTTCTTCGTTAGGCTGTGCTTTACTGAGAAAAGAAAATATTCAAAAATAAAATATGTTTTTAAATAAAAATTCTCTATATAAAGTATTGTGTTTAATAAAATGTTATGCAATGTTTTCAAATGGAAAAAAAATTTGTAAATTGCTATAAATGTATTTTGTTAAATAAGTACAGATCAATGCTACTGTGTGAGTTTATTGTGCTAACATCATGAAAATAAAGATAAAAATCCTCACTGATGTTCAGCCATCTCTGTCATGAAGCAAAGCCTCATTCCCCCCCTAATTATTTTTCAATATTCAGTATCTCATGACACATAAAAGTGGTAATCAACGGGAAACCTCAAAACCTTGCACAGTTTAAGAAGTTATGAGGATCACTCTCCAAACAAGCTTGTCTCTAGCCAAAAACATTTTACAAAAATAAAATTATTTTTGCAAGTGAAATGGGAGCTTGAGGCCATGGGAGGAAATGTCTGCTAGATCACTGTGCAGGACCACTCGCACTGCTAAACCCCTAATGCCTCTAAACCACCTTGCTACTGTTGGTTAGAGCTGCTGGACACAGTGAGGCCCCCCTTGGATTTGTGAATGAGAACAGGGTAGATATCAGGAGAGGATGTCCTGAGAGGAAGGGCTCTCCCCAGCAGAAGAAATTAGGATGTGGGAGTCAGCAGGGGACATACACCCTTTGCTGGCAACAGTGAAAGGTGTGCATAGCAGCACGCTGTCAAAAACATTGTCTTATCTAGAAGCTGCACATGGTATCTAACAGCAAACACTGTCTCAAAACACCCTGGAACATGGGAATAGCAGGGCCCTAGGTGCCTGGAATGGAAGACACTGCTGTAGCTGAGGCATGTGTGGACATTGCCAGTGGCACAATGAGGACCACAGGGACTAGCAGGGCCCCTGCAATACACAGCAGCAAATCAGACTGACTCTGAGCAGCTTTCCCACGTGTGCCTGGGCCTTTGTGCAGGCTGCGAGTTTGTAGCTGTGCGTCCTTCTAGCAGGTGATCTGCCTCAGCTGGGGTGGTGGAAGGACTGGGCAGCTGATGGCACTGCTGTGTTACTTGGTAACCCCTGTCCCAGAACTTTGATGATAATGTAGGATGGGGGCCCTTGGCCAAAAGAGAACTGGAAAACAGTGTGTTGTCTCTCAGAGAAATGGAATCATACATACAGTTGTGATATTGCTCCCTCCGTGGTAACTGAAGGAGCTCTCTGCTTGTGGCTAGGGCTGGAGGATGCCCTGACCACTCTGCATGAGTTTCCAGAGAGGCCTCTTCTTTGACTAGCTGGCGTGACGGCCTGTTACCTGACACAGCTGATGACTGTCTTGCATGAGTCTGTGTGAAGGATGAGGGCTGGGGTGAAGGTTATGATGTTCCACCCTCTAGGCTGTGCGTCAGTAGCCTGGGCATGCTACAGCAGCCCAGGTATGGCTCAGAGGGACCCTGGGAAGGAGTGCAAAAGAGTAAACCAGATCCTGCTAGGGCATGACTCTGCTGAAAGCTGACATTTAAGATGAATCTGATGAGTTCTCTTCTCTGAATGGACCCTTCCATGGACTACAAAGGGGCCTAGACAATTAGTTCAAATGTTTTAAAAAACACTTTTTAAACACCTAAACTTAGACTAAAAATGAAGTCCCCCTCTGAAGATGTAGAGGTTACATTATAAAACTTTATCTAAGATGAGAAATTGCCTCTACTGTCAAACTTTGTCTTGCTCTGTTAGGCCATCCTGGCTACAGCAGCACTGTCACTAAGTTAAGAGAGCTCATTGGGACCAGATTGATGACTGTATCTAATCATGCAAAGGAGCTTTCAAAGGCATGAGAGTGATTAAACTGGAACTTAAATCTAATTTGTGCTGAATTTTAAAAGAGCTTCAGAGATTTTGATATAAGAAGCCATATAAGTCAAGACTGTATCATAATCGGTTTGGTACAGATTTATGAAGACCTCTTATATGACAGATCAGTGCACAGATAATTTGGCAGGAACATTACAGCCTTGGTTCATAAAATTGTGAATATCTCTTCACAAACCTTATAACGCTGAATGTTATCAAGCATTGGACAAAACTAACAAATGTCTCCATACTTCTCGAGGAATAAATTGTGTCAAGGCTTCAAATACTCTCTAAAAATTTTCTGCTTTGCCTGCAGTAATCTCTTCAGGCATTCCAAAGATGCATAGTGATGTAATTTGATTATACTCCCCATAGAAGTCTCTTCCTCCAGTGGTTTGCCATAAAGAATAGTAGGAAACCTGCACATTGCATGGCTTTACCCACATAGCCCTGCTAAAGAAAAAGGCAAAAATGAGAAGTCACCCAGAACTTCAGCAAGTCTGCTCAGACCTAAAAAGGTCTTACGATCAAGGAAAAAAAAAAACCAAACCAAAACAACAGAAACCAAAACAAAACACTGTGGCTTTTTTTTTTCCTTCCAGAAAAATCTCCCTATTTTCAAAAGCCAATTGTTGCTCAGCTTTTTCCACCTGTATTACTTTTCCAGTTATGCTAGGAGAGAAATGAGAGTCATGGGTATCTGTGGATCTGCCAAGTCTCTGCAGCTACTAAATTATGCATAAGGGAAAGCTCTGCTCTCTCACCAAATCATTCAGAGGAGACTGGAGCATATCTAGGTGCAATGTAATCAACAGAATTTGGTTCTTTTCCTATTTCTGTTCCTGCTTCAAACTGAGCTTGTTCATTATAATGTTTGCTCCCACACTGTACTGGAGTCAAAAAGCTAGCTCTGCTAAGAGAATAACATCACACAGTTGGGAGCAATAGCTTTGCTTATTTTTACCTGGGAAGTATACAGCAATACAATCAATGCTTTGCAATCAACAGCTGTATTTGAATTTTCCCCAAAACTGTCTGTAATGTTTTTTCAGTTAGTACAGACTGTTTATCAAAGTCTTCAGCATTCATTCTTTTGGTGTTTTTTCATATGCATATTCATGTGATGTTCATTGCCTGGGCTACAGAATTTGCACTGAGGGCCCATCACCCTAGAACTTGTTTGCTTTAGACCAGAAGAGGTGTAGATACTTAGCAGAGTGCCAGATGTACACTTTTTTTTTAGCAGAGCATCATCAGGGTCTGAAAGTCTCTTCCCAGGCTCAAAAGAAATATTAACTAAAACCTCTCCACAGTATCAGTTGCAGTCTCCTCTGGTACTTCTTACTTTCTACATAGGCTGAGGCAATTATCTTCACTATTATTAGAGAGAGGGGTTTTCATAGATGTGGTTCCAATAAACTGCATCTCCCACCACTAAAAATGCACCAGCATGGCAGAGGAACAGCTGTAGGCTTTGGCCACTTCTAGATTTTAATATGACAGGAGTTACTGTGAGTCTGATGCCAAATTAATGCCTTGGTTTACTGCCAAAGACAGTGAGGTTTCCACCTTTTGATAATGACCAGAAAAGTAGAACAGAAGTTGTGGTTTAAATGGTCAAGACAGCTAATACTTTATATATCACATTCTGGT
This sequence comes from Chloroceryle amazona, assembly GCA_027560015.1. Taxonomy (NCBI): domain Eukaryota; kingdom Metazoa; phylum Chordata; class Aves; order Coraciiformes; family Cerylidae; genus Chloroceryle; species Chloroceryle amazona. The sequence continues at coordinate 35,967 of JANHFX010025734.1, forward strand.
TTGTAATACAAAAGTGAAGAGAACTCTGTGTGCCTAAAAAGTTGCACACTTACCTAATCTGCTATATCAAGGCAGACCATTGGAAAAGGTTTCTTATAATGCTGTCATTTTTCATGAGATTTATGAGAGTCTTCTTTTTACTAATCTTTTTTATGATGCAAGTAGAAGAATTCAGATACAAGTTAGCAAAGAAATGTAACTGACCCAAGAAAAGAAAATGACTCGGGAGAAAGTTTAAGTTGCTTTACAAAATGGAAGATTAAGGACCACCTAACAAAACACAAGATCATCATTTGCAAATTTGTACATGATGTTTATCAAGTGGATAAGGCAGATAATTAGTACAATCCATGCTTTCTTAATTCCTCTTCAATTTATTCACCAAATATTTGAAGACTGGGTCACTGTAAAACAATTCATTTCCTCCATAGCTAAGATACAAAATGTGCCTAGTTTACAAAGCTCCTTGAGCTCTTGTCATTGAGAAGAAGCAGGGGAGAAACCAAAGGCACTGATGAGAGCATATTTTAATCTGTGAAGTGATACAAAAATTACATGAATATTTTATGAGATCAAAGATTGAAAAATTGGAAAATCACAAGGAAGAAGAGTAGCTAATTCAGTCCTGGACATAGACCTAACACAACTAAAATACTTCATAACTCGTATGAGGAGCATATTGCCAGGTCATCCTCACAGAGCTAGCTTTTTAGCAAGAATGGCGAGTGGGGCAGCAGCAGTTGTGTGCCACTAAGCACTGTGAGACTGTATAAATGGTCTGTTGTTAAGAAAGAAAACTGTAGAGAACAACTCGAGACCTGCTGCCACAGAAACAAAAGTAGCTGCTAGATATACTGCATCATTGCTCCACTAAGGACAAACCATGGATCAGCACTATATCATGAACTGCATCCAACTTGTTTTGTTCAATAAGAATTCAGTATCTGGAACAGATACATGATGATAAATTATCTACATAACAACACAGCTGCACAGACTGGAATACTTTCTAGCAGGACTTAATAACTAGTGGAAAACTGGAGATGAAACCCTCAAAATATTACGGATTAAATATCATTCAGAAGCTTTAATTTCATGTCCAGAGTGCTTTGCATACTCAGAAAAATGAAAATAAGCTATAGTGCCCATAGCAGTTCATAGGACTCTTCACTTGGGCATTTTTTGCACTTATTTCCCATAGAATGAAGTTCAAATGCAAGACCATCTTTCCTCTTTCCATTGATGGTACTTTCTTGTATATAAGGAATCCATATGCCAGACCATATACTGCACATCTCATCTTCCATTGCAGCCACTCTTATACCAGTCTTGTAAGGACTTACCAGCCTGTTTCACCTAAAGTGCAACTACTTTATGTGGAATACCAGAGATCTATCATGTTAGGCAAAAAAGTGTTAAAAATACTTTCAATCTATGTTTTTTTAGGAAGGAATGTACTTTCCAAACATGTAAGCAATACACATATTCAGACATTCTGCTGAGCATCCAGTTGATACTGATAACTCTTCTTGCTGAGGAAAGGACTGCCTTTTGACTCAGCAGTCTTGATCTCTGTGAACATATTATGCCACATCTCTGTTGACTTTGTTGTCTCTCCACTGAACACAAAGTTCAAATCTATGAGTCTTCTGCTCGTAACTGCCTGAAAAGAGTCACAAGAAAGAAAACACCTCCATTTGTTTCAGCTTAATTTTAATTCCTTAAGAGTGCTTGGTATATACCTGTTGCAATTCGGGCGTAGCAATCTGCTAATTAAGAAGATGAGACAAAAGAAGGTTTGTATATTGTAGGCTGTTGCTTTTCAAACTGTCACCTACATCATCTTAAAAAAAAAAAAAAAAAAAAAAAGATGTAGTGGTTCTTGGGTGGTGAAGATCCAGTTACAACGAACAAGATCCTTTAACTATCATAGTGGATATCAAGTTCCTGCAACTCTGTATGTTAGCAAACGTAATCGCTCAGTGTTTTCAGGATCTAAATTCCACTGAACTGACCAGAATCAGATAAATCTGGGGAAAAGGCATATTGTCAATTCAATCCAAGATTAAATAACCTTATATACTGAAACGGAGCAGGGAATTTTCTAGATGCCACTACCACTTACAGCTCTCCCAGGTAAGCAATCCTGACATGACATACTGCAAAAACATGAGCACATACGTGATTAATAGGTGGATTAAATTAATTTCCAAAATATTAAAAAATAAAAAGAAACATACCCTTGAAATGACCAGAATTATTTGATAACAGCCAGTAAGAAATGAAAGGCACTATCCTTAGTATGACTATGTGGAACATATGGATTCACACAGGCTCAGTGCATCCCTGGCTCTCCTTGTTCCAGCACAAGTAGGCTGTGTGAAGCTTTGGGCTTTGAAAGTTGTTAGCAACAAGAGCTTGGGAAATGACAAATCTGGGGTATTAGTAGCAGGGGTCAGTGATTAACCAGCATGGAAATTGCTAACAAGCAACAGAACAAGGACAAGAGAGGAAGACAACAGGGTCTGGAAACCTTTGCTGTCTACAGTTTCTCCCACTCTCCTTTATTGCTCTTAGAAAATTGGAAATCCAGGTATTTCTGCAATTTTATACTACCTGGAACTCCTCACTATAGCACTGATGTCCTAGTGCCCTCCCTTCTTTTTTCACAAAAACTACTCCTCCATGCAATAGGTTGTGTTTACCCATTTCTTCCTTTTACACGATCAGTACTTTTTTTTTCCTTAGATTGCAGATGTTCTGGGAAGCACAAGCTCTCCCCATGTGTTTGTCATTACACAGTCAGAAAGACAACGATTGCAACCTATATAGATAGCCATAATATATATGTCAAAAAGTGACCCTAGAAGCTAATGTCTGCCAAGCACTTGTGTGCTATCAGCCAGGGCCCCAGGGAAGGTACTGCGTAACCCAACAAAAACTGCTATACCACAGCCCATTGCGACAGCTCTGTGCCCTACTCTACTGACAGTATGAATCACCAGCAGTGTTAGGCCCCTTTGTCTGCAGAAACAAAAGCTGACTGACACACACTTCTGGCAGGCTGATACTGCTTTAAGGTACCTTTTTTTAATGCTCTCCATTCCTTCTCTTCCTACTAAGAAAGGACAAAAAGATTCTACAGAAGTGAAGTGCAAATAGTGTGCTGTACCATCACACATAGTTTTCAAAACAGGAGAGTGTCTTGCAAAGCAGGTCAAACAATCAGCACTAACAAAGCCATCAATTCAAGCAGGGGGGACTAATCATTAACCCACACTAACAAATGAAAGCAGCAGCACTTCAGAACTCCCTTTAGTGTTAAAAATTTGAAATCTCAAAATGAGAATTTTTCTAGCTGGAACCTAGCAAATGCCCTAACCCTCTCACCAATCTCTTTCCTGCCCATCAAATCCAATTGACTGACAGGCAAATTGTATGAGCCTTTGTACTACGTAAGCTCCACTAATTCCTTCTTTTAGAAGGAATTTTCACTGTAAGAAGTGAAAAAATGTGTCTGCATGAAGAGAACAAGTAAATTTGGCAGAAAGAAACCGATCAACACCCATTAGCACAACTCTTGGGTATGACAGCTGGGATGGGCCAATCGCCATAACTAGCCACTTTCTCACCATTTTACTTAACCTCTCGAGCGAGGATGATGAGATCTTATTGGCCAAATTAGCATCTAAATCTTGTCAGACTATCGTATCTCAGGGCTGGTCAAAATTGTTTGGACAGATGAAGCTATGGAGACTAAAAATACTGCGAATGACACATTTTATGACATGAACTGATCTTTTCTGGAGGAAGAGGAAGGATTATATCTCTCTTACCATTTCCCTAGCAACAGAGAAAATGAGGGATCCTTTTTTATTTATAGAAGAGCCTTGATTTCAGAATTGCTGGAAAATAAACCTGGCAACACTTCTCCTTGTAACCAAGGCATCTTCTGAATAGTACAGGACTTTCAATTAAAACCCTAAGAGCTTTTTAGACCTTATGTCTTATTATGGCAATTATTTCAGATAAAAGGAAATCACAAAGCCTGAGGTAGGGGAAGGTTTTCATCACACCATTAGTGTTCATATTATAATCCCTCCCTAGGAGAGAACTTGCTTGACAAATACTATAAATAGGAGCCTACATAAGAGGATAAATAATTATTCATCTGCTGATAAATTCTGACAGATCATCTTTCCTATGCAACTTGAATGAAAGACATAATCAGAAAGTCCTTGATCTGTTAATGGGCAGATAGCACTCTGAATCCAAACTACCTTGGAAAATACTGAAAGCTTTAAAATGGTAATTTACATTTTTCTCTTTGCCAGTGAGGTAATACCACTGAACTCTAAGCATCACACTGACTCAGCACTGTTGGAGGTTTGTTTGTTTGTATGTAGGTTTTTGGTTTTTTTTTTAACTTTTTCACACTATTAATATTTAGTAGAGTTATTTTCATTCCCACTAAATTCAGCCCAAGTTCTCAAGCTTTTTGTCAGGGTAGCTGGCCACTCTCTCAAAGCAAAGGTTGAAATGAAATCATGATTGATTCATTAAATCAATATAAGAAACCCAGAATTTCTTACCAACTGCTCTACTCATTCTTTAGTAGGCATCACTGTGTTGATTTCAAATGAACAAGCATGTAACAGTGGAGGAAAAAAAAAACCTGCAACCTCCAACTATAATGCCATTGTGTAATGATTGCTGGAGTTTCCAAGCTAAGAATTTCAGCTAGCCTTATTCCTCAGAGGGACTTAAGAAACCTTTAGACAAGGCACTCAAATGACTATACAAGTGTATGTCATTAAATAGAACCTAGAAATGGAAACAGATTCAATCTCCACAGCTTCTTTATTTCTGTCCTGCCAGTTTGCAGGGACAGTAGGTGACTAGTGCTGAAGATGAATGAGAAAAATATTCCTCCTTTTCTGCCAGACCACTTATTTTTAGAATCACTGTGCTGTTGACAGTTTGGGGCCTGCTATGATAGCAGAGCTGCGAAATCAGAATAACACACCTGAAGTGTACAAATGGATAAGGATTTTTAAGAGATTTAAAAATACATGAATGCATGACAACCAGTCTTCCAAAAAATCTTTCACTGAAGCCATGGCAGGGGGGGAAGTAAAAAAGGTTTTTAACCATGAGATACAGCCACATTATTCAGATAGTTATAGATATTTTGTGGAACTGCTTAGGGCTTTTTTTATTTCCTATTTTTGCCCATGAAATTAAACATTTAAAATAAAACTATAATAGTTCATATTCAAAATGAACCCTTCATGCCAGATCTCTGAAGAGTAATGGTGCTAAAAATAAAACGTTACCAGGGAAACAGAATGGAACAGAAATTAGCAATAGGGCCTGATCTAAAACCACTGAAATAAATGGGAACAGGATCCAGCTACACTGAAGAAAATAGATCTGTGTTCCATAATTTCCTCCTTTGCACATTTCAGTGGCTTCTGTTCCATGCTTGTGGAAACATTAGTTTGAGCTGAAAAAATACATAACCTGTTAATAGAACACAGGTTCCTGAGATCACTGTGCTGGATAGGGTGAATTCAGCAACAGGCATTTCTGCATGAGGATATCTAAGAGGTTTTTGGCCCATTTTTACTGCCTTGTCCTTTAAGTCTACAGACTAGAAACAGGAAATAGAATTCAGTTGAGGAAATACTAGAAAAGAGACAATATAGCTGACTGTGTGGGAAACCTACAAGGCTCATCTTAGTCTGGACTTTACCTTGTGGAAGAAATGTGACTACCACTCATTTCCTCACTTCACTGTGGTATCTGTATCAGAGATCTCTTCCACAATACCCATTCCTACTCAGTGATGGCAGAAAGGCTCCCCTATTTGTGCTATTACTCCCCAACTTCAGAAATATTAATGTCTACATCCTCCCTCAAAAGAGTGAAAGCTTAATACTTATCAGAGTTACCACCTAAGTACCTATCTGCCCTTGAGGATCATGGTGTAAAACTCCTCTACATCCCTGGAATTGTTCTAGATAAACCCTAGAAACAAAAACACCAAAGAAAATCTGTACTGTCTATGACATTAAAACCTTCACACAAAACAAGCCAGTCTGAACTCACAGAGGGCACACTGTCTGATAGAAACACACTGCCGTGTATGAAAGCAGATGAATTCCACATAGCCTCACCTAAAACACATTGCATCTTCAAAGCACTGGTGTAGCATAATTATTTGATCCTTGCAGCACAGTGGTGTGCTAAATAAGGATCAGTATACCACTATATACATAATATATGCATAATAAACAAGAAGAGTGAGCTATGAGGCTTGCTGTGTTTACAGGGTCTTCTCAGATCTCTGAAGATTTAGTTTCTCTTCTGCATTTCAGAGGCTTACTTCTCACATATATATATTTTAGGCCGCACTTGATATAAAAGTTTTTTTTAAATCCTGTAGTACTGGCTACACAGTGGCTTTAGCCCACTGAACCCTACACTCTTGTCTTATTTCCTCACCATTTAGGCAGTTCCATGCTTTTGCAAGCCATTACTCACCATGTTAATGGTGGTTTTCACTTTCCTAATTAAATAAAATTAAAGAAAAAGAAAAAGAAGAAGAAGAAGAAGAAAAAGAAAAAGAAAAAGGCCTCACCTGGCTGTGCTCTCCCTCTTTATCAGCACCTGTTTTCTTGCCTACCTGAAGCCCCCTTCCTTCTCTTCTCC
>JANHFX010025734.1:42780-72734 GCA_027560015.1 Chloroceryle amazona
AAAGAAAAGAAAAGAAAAGAAAAGAAAAGAAAAGAAAAGAAAAGAAAAGAAAAGAAAAGAAAAGAGAAAAGAAAAGAGATGAAGAACTAACTACAGCAGATCATCAGCTAGTACAGAAAAGCCTTAGGGAGTTTACCTAATTCAGAGTTCTGAATTCTGCCAAAGAAGTCACTATTAACCTACTATCCAGAGAAGAGGCACTAGCAGTTTCACTAGCAGTGAAACAAAGAACAAATGAGAGTGGCTGTTGTACCAGATTCATGCCAGTGATTCTACAATCACTTTTGTTTAGTCATCTAACAAGTAAAATTATGCTGGCCACTCTCTGGGCATTCTTTTCTCTAAAATGTTATTTTCTTTTCTGGAATCTGACAAAAAGGTTCACAATATAGGAGTTAATTGGTGATTTTTCACAGGTATTCATTTTACATGCATTCTTGGTTCTTGAGCCAGATTTCTATATCCAAACCAAATGCAGCTCAATGACAATAACAATAATGTTCTTTATTATTAATCATTTGTTCAGAGTTGTCATTGTGGGCTAAACCTTATCAGGTTGGTGCCCCAGGGTTCATGCACAAATGTTCAAACTCAAGAGTGGATTTTCATAATGCATTATCAACAGCATTTGCATCTTCTGTGTAATCACTGTAGCTGAAATAAAATGTACGTGCAAGGACCCCAGAGAACAGTATTTTCTCTGCTTACATTTTAATATCTTTGTATTGACTTTCAATAGAGTAGATAATTTTTAATCATTTTAAATGTAATTATTTTTGCAGAAACGTTATTTTAGATTTACAGACATAGCCATTTACTTTGCCTTGCATGCCAACTCCTCTACTTGGGAAGAGAAACAACAGGTGATTTTTATCTCCCTTCTTTCACCTTTCTCTCCTGCATGTCCCCAACACATCTCTGAATACCAGAAGTTAAAGCTTGCATCATATCAGTTAAATGCATTAAGTTAAATTAACAACAAAATCCAAACTCCGAATTGGTCACTTCTGAGTCATGTACAAATCAAAATGCTCACGTCAATATAACTTATTTCCTAAGCATTATATATATTATTGATATGAAAAAAATATTTTTTCCTTACAAATGCCTCTTTGTCTTTAGAGTACAGGCACTGGAGCCTGTTCAAAATTTTGAGACTACATGGATAGAGCTGGGGTAGGGAAAGGAACCTAAAGATCTTTGTCTTGGTTGCTGTGGTCCCACTTCTAGAGACTGAAATGGCAAGCTTGGGATGATACAGATACATCCCTCCTTCAGAAAAAGTCAAACAGAATACCAAGAAGTTATATCTCCTTTGAGATTTCTTATTTAGCACAGCCAGTTGCAGTGATGTCAGGAAGCTAAATATCAGATGACTACTTTTAAATGCAGATCCTTGTCTGCTCTCGAAAATTAATTAAGGCTGAAATTATAACTTTGCGGCAGGTCACCTGCTACTGTGCCCGATTCTACAGAAAAAACTCAATAAGCCATGTGGCACTGCTTGCATTCTCCAAAAAAAGTCATGACACACTTTCTATCTCCCCGTTGGGAGCGGGGAGCCTGGACTGATGTGCCCTACTCATATGACCTGTTCCTAAAGAGGAAAATAAGGCTGGATCTAGGCCAGGTCCTCCAACTTTGAAGTCAGTCAATATTATTTACTGAAAAGCCAGTGTTCTGTAACACCTAAGTAAAAATTGCAAGCTCATATTGCAATTAAAAACAATAAGATAATGAGCAGGTAGGCTTACAGTATTCTTAAAAGATTTTTAGGGACCACAGGTTTTGCAGTCTTAAATAAATATGCATTGTTATGGGCAAGATCTTGAAATTAATAAAAGCAGTCAAGAGCCTGTGTACATTATGTGGCTTGTATGTGTTAGTAACCTGATATGTAGACCTGCAGTCACCTGCAATAACCTGAAATTACAGAAGGGCGAACAGGCTGATGAAATTTTTGTAAATTCATTTCCTTTAATACAGAGAGACTATGAATACCTGCAAACTAGCCATTTATACATATAGGCATATGTATCCCTGTCTAAATGTAAACTGTGGATCATTATAATTTCCTGTAGTTAGGCTTCAGTCATCACTGGTGTTAGGAGCATTCATTTCCTCTCCTACATCTTTCCATACACCATACCTACATCTTCTAATTTTTTTTGTCTTCATTGTCTGCAGTGTGGGTCTCATCTACCAGTTTCAGAGGGTCCTGGATTGTATATTACATAAGTAATTTCAGCCTGGTGCAGTTTTAAACACACAGAGATCTGAAAAATTTCCATAAGATGAAGCACCCCCAATGTACTGGAGTACATCAGTACACTGAAGTCAATGGCATTGCATTTAACAAAGTCCACATTAAAAAAAAATAAATCATTTAGAGCAAGATTCAAAAGAAAGATGGCAATGGACAAAACCATATGATCTGGCTACATGGAATGAAAACCAGATAGTTTTGCAGCTAAACTACTGTGCAACTTCATAGCTTCATATAAACTGAAGCCTATTACTCTGTCTTCATCCTTCCATCTTCCACTTATCTTTTCTGTCTGTCAGATAATGACCAAACCATTTCCTTTCACTCTCTGTTAAGTCATTTTCTTCACTCACATCACTTCATCTCCTTGTTGTATGAACTCTTTTCTTTTCATGGCCTGTGACTGTTTATTCCATTTCTTCTTTTAATATACCTTCTCATCATAATCTTCTTTACCAGATACATTAAACAGTAAGTATACATTACTTCCAAGTGTTTGCAACAGCAATTCTATGGAGCCTGCAGGCGTTAGTATAATGGCTTGTCAAAAATAAAATGCATGGAAGAAGTATCCATAAAAAGAGACATACCTGGTCACCATTATAATCTATATCCTCTTATTTGTATTTCAGGTGGTAAATATCAGCTGCAAGCTTCATTTGTGTTTGCATTAATAAACATTTTTTTTCAGGGGCTTGTGTGAATGTAGCAGGTAGATTGTAAAGCAATCCTAGATAAAGCATGTCTGCTGAACAGAGTGCATGTTAGTGTGCATGTGCCCTACACCAGTGCCAAACAACAACATCAGTTTCAATGAAATTTCCATCTGTTCACTGACTTTACTGCACCAGAGACGATTTTACTTTATATCCCTGTTTGGGTCATTATTATATAGCCTACATGTACCTGGTTAAAAGACATGAAGTTGAATAAACAACCATTTTGCACAATTCAAAGCAACATTTCAAATGTAAATTGTTCTGCGGTTCAATAATCTTTTTAATCTCATTGACATTTTTCTACTTTATTTTACTTGAAATTGTCAGCAATTATTTCTGAGTACTTAGCTAAAGACAAAAGAATATCCTGAGGTAGTTTGTTTGCCTGAGAAGCAGCTCTGAACACCTAATATTTAGGCAAAGATCAAATTAACTTTACCTCCCTCTCCCCGCAAAAAATCACCTCAACTGATTCCACTTGTTTTATATTATCTTCCATGTATTCTACCGACAAACTACAAGCCACCTGTTTTCTCCCAGCAGCATTTTACCAACAAGCCCATATGCTTCTATGACATATAGTGACTGTATACGAGAATGTCTACTAAGGACACTTGAAACCATGATAATATTTTATAACACATGCAGATAATAAAAAGGTACAGAAGATGATACTGCCATTTTGTGATATAAAATACCATTAGTATGCAAAATACAAAGTTATAAAAGAAGACTGCAGTTTTTAGTACAAAATGATAGAACTGTAACTGCCTATAATACGAAGAATATTCATAGCCAGCAAGAGTTGTAGAAAGAGCCATATGTTAGCTTTTCTGAATGGCTTAACTAAAGTTCATGAGAAAATGGAGAGAACCTGCAAGAAAAGCAAGCGATTGCAAGAAGTCAGTATAAATTATCAGCCATCACGTTTAACAGCTAGTTTGCACAGCCTCCATCATTTTCACAAAGCTATAGAATCATGGAGTTGCTTATGTCAGAACAGACCCTTAAGGTCATCGAATTCAACCATAAACCCAGCACTGCCAAGTCCACCACTAAACCATGTCCCTAAGCAGCACATCTATATGTTCTTTCAATCCCTCAAGGGGTGGTGACCCCACCACTTCCCTGGGCAGCCTGTTCCAGTGCTTCACATCCCTTTTGGCAAAGAACTTTTTTCCTAATATCCAATCTAAACCTCCCCTTGTGCAACTTGAGGCCATTTAAGCATCTTTTATGTCAAAAAAAAAAAGCGCTAAAGCTGATCAAACCTGAACTTGGTCTAAGTGACATTCAAGTGGCTTTCAGACTTTTACCATGCTATATGCAAGTGCAGCTGCTGAACATGTCAATGCAGCCAAATGGCAGCAGCTGTCAGATTGCACTCCTGGAAAAGGCAACTGGAAAAATGGCTTATCAGAAAGAAAGAGAAATCCCATGATACTGACCTTTTACTCTCTACATTTATTTTTTTAAATACTGCAGTGTAGAGCTGTGGAAAAATAAAGCTTACTGAACCTGATAAATGCAGATTTCTGCTTGGGATCAAAGCAAAAGTGCAGTCTGTGATGGAGTGGCTTTTACCTTCCCAACAGGATCACTTGATAATGGGAAATATCTACTCCATGTTCACAAAGTGGTATGAGGAAAAATAAACTGATTTCTGAAACAGATCGGACAGTTTGAAAGGGGAGAGGCTTTGGTTCCTCACTGAAGAATATCTTTCTAGTCAGCCCTGTAGCAGTACCTTGGCTGATGGCAGAACGGACAGATGGCTGCACATCCACCTGGTGGCTGAAATAATTATATCACCGAGTGTTTCTGAGTTACAAAAACCAGCACGATATAAAAAAAAAATAACTAAAATGAAACCTCCTATGACTGAACCAGTACATTTTTATATGTTCTTTAGCTGAAATGTAAGCTTGGCATGATGAAGTTTTTGTGATTACAAGAGACATATAAGAATCAGCGTTTCTGTAAACTCGGGACTCACCTCCCCCTTTTACTCCCCCACCACTCCTCAGCATTCTTAAATCTGTAATTTGGTAAACAAGGCAAAGTCTATGGAATTCTATCTTTAATGTCAGCTATGGCTGATATCCACAACACATGTCTAATGTACCATATTCTCTTTTCTCAAGATTTGTAAAGTTCTTCAAGACTAATAAACCTATGTGCTTGAGCATCTTGTAACCAGGACTGAGTGGAGCTTTAAAGTGAAAAGTGAAAGTGTTACAAGAACCAGTCTGCAATGGATTGATGGAGAAAAATATGTCAGGATAAGGAAGACTAAGCCAAAATATCACTACAATAATGTAAAAAAAATCTCATACTCAACAGTCTATGGTACAAAGAGTTCTCAAACAGTGTCTTTGTGGTAATACAGAGTGTCTGAGGCAAGCTGGATTTAATGCAGTGATGTTAAATGACTGTGATACCCTAAACCAGAACCACCTTTTACAAGTATCTGATTTGAGCCCTTGCAGAAACATCTACCATGCAATTTTCTGACATTTGTTATGCAATTTATTATCATCTACAGTTTGGTAATGGATGGGAAGATGATAAAAATTTTCTTCTTCAAGATGTACAGCACTGCTGCTCTTATATTCTTGCTATGCTGTTCTAGGAAAACTGCAGCTCACACTATGAATATGTTAAGGCTTCATAATACAGCTGTGCTTAAATATCTCACCACACCTCTCCATAGACAAGTCTGGCAGAAAGTCATAATTTTTATTTTCATTCTTTTCATCCACATCAGTTACAAATGAACAAGTTCACACAGACATTTTGCGATACTTCTGATGAACCGTGTTACTCTGATGATAACCTGCACTCCAAGGTGCAACTGCAAAGCACCCAAAGGAAAGACATTAGGAACAAAAATTATCAAAGTTGACATTTTATTTCTGCATGGTTCCTAATGGTTAAAAATTCAGACTGCTTTAGGTACTCACCCAAATGTTAACTTCCCTTTCCTAGTTCCAGATGACCTTGATTATATGCCCTCCTGCAGAAAGCCTCTAAAAGGTAACTTGGAAAACACAAAACATTAAAAAAGTTGGGGTTTGTCTCTCATTTGGAACAGTAACACACTATTAAAGGCAGTTGAGTGCCTGACAAATTAAGGATTTGCAAGAAAACTACTTCAACTGGTTACTGATTAAAGACAGAGCTTTATAAACTAGCTTAAAATCAAACATAAACTGTGCATTCCTATGATTACTAAAATGTAAAATTCATACAAATTAAAGAAAGAGCAAGTTTATTTTTCTAAAACTTGCCTACCATTTCCCTGCAAAATTAGACAGTATTCTCAAGAATCCAGTCAGTTCTATCAGGAAAACATCCATAGGTCTGAAAATCTCAAACAGAAATGATCCCAATTGCATATTTATAGCATACGTTACCAGTGCCGAACATCCTCATAAAATACACCAACTAATAACTTCACTCTGTCAAATGTGTCAATAAAATTACACTGGAGTACCAGAAAATAACAACAGGCTGCAACTGTAGGAAAAAGCATCTGAATTCACCACTGGGTGGATGGGGAGTATGCCCACCACACACCTTACCTCACCCACACTGTAAGATGACCTACAGATTAAGCTTTAAACTTTGTAATATCCCTAATTAACTAAATTTAAAAGAAGCAGAAAATGAAACAGTTAATATTCTCTTCGTAGGCTTGTATCTTAAAATCACATCTGTCATGGGATTAATTTTTGTAGTTATAACTACAAGAAAGTTTTGTCATCTTTTAACTAGTCTTAGTTATGATTAAAATGGTTTCTAGCTGTAATTATCTAATGATAAAAACACTCTTATGTGTCTTCATAATGGGTGGATTGAAATAACCTTTGCTTTTCCTGTGGCATTGTCACTCATTTCTACATCACAGATAAACAAAACAAAGGCAGCAGTTTTGTATAACTGCTGAAAAGATTTCTGGGTTTGGGTTTTTTTTGTTTTGGTTTGTTTTTTATTCTTTCTCTTTTCATCTATTCCATCTCCACAGCTGCCAGCTTCATCCTAACCCCTTCTTCCACTGGCAATGTTGATCATAAGATTCAGTACCATAATTTCTGGAAGTACAGTTTTCAGATGGGTTGTCATTCAATACAGGAAGGCAACCATGATTTAAAGTTCCCACTTTCTAGGAGAATATATCCACATGTTAATGTGAGAGTTAAGAATTCTGTCTCTTTCTCTCAGCATACTACATTTCTTCTTACTTTTCAGCAGTGAATTTCACACTAAAATCACTTCAGACAAAACTATGCTAAATACTTTCCTCTTTTCCAAAGAGAAACAAATCTTAACTCATGATGGTCACCTACTTTTCACTCACATTAGAAAAAAAACAAACAAAACAAAAAGTAAGTTTTATATATATTAGTTGAGGGTGTGTTTCTTTCACCTAAAACATTTTTCTGTTTTTCTCAAGGTGATTTCTCATGCTCTTCCTATACTTTTAGGATGACTGCTGGCTTTGGCTGGGATAGAGTCAATTTTCTTCACAGTAGCTGGTGTGGGGCTGTGTTTGGGATTTGTGCTGAAAACAGTACTGATAACATAGAGATGTTTTAGTTACTGCTGAGCAGTGCTTACAGAGTCAAGGCTTCTTCCACTTCTCACATCACCCCACCAGCGAGCATGCTGGGGGTGCACAAGTCGTTGGGAGGGGACACAGCTGGGACAGCTGAACCCCACCTGACCAAAAGGATATTCCAGACCATAGGGCATCATGCTCAGCATATAAAGCTGGGGGAAGAAAAAGAAAGGGGGACATTCAGAGTGATGGTGTTTCATCACATGTGATGGAGCCCTGGCTGAACACCTACCCACCCATGGGAAGTGATGAATAAATTCCTCTTTTTGCTTTGCTTGTGCACGTAGCTTTTGCTTTACCTATTAAGCTGCCTCTATTTCAACCCACAAGTTTTCACACTCTTATTGTTCCAATTCTCTCCTCCATTCTACTGGGTGTGGGGAGTGAGCAAGCAGCTGTGTGGTGCCTAGTTACCAGCTGGGGTAAAACCACAATAATGACACATAGTTAATATTTTTATTCAGTGTTTCTAAAGAAAACACACTAAGGTGAATAAATTCTTTGGCAGACCAGATGACTTATTTAGATACGATGTTTAATTTACAAAGCTTTTTAAGCCCTTCCAGAGGCTCACACAGATTCCATAACTTGTCTCCATTGAACTCATCCATGAAGGACAGGCTAGGGCCGTGTACAGGCATAAAGAGGCTGCTGTGAAATGATATACAGAGGTAGTCAAGCATAAACCAGAAAACAATTCATAGATATAATTTTCTTCCATCACTGGCAAAACTCTGATAGCTTCAGTTAAAGCACCACGGCTGGAAAATCAGGAGCACAACAGTATTCTGCCAGCACAGCACCAGTCCACCTCATTTAGATACCTCTCCCTATTGATTTTTGTCTTGAAGAAAGGAAGTGCAGGTGTGATTGGACTATTCTAAACTGCTGTAGTCTGTTGTCCATTATGCTGTGTCAGAGTGTGAGTGTTACTCTCATGTGCTCCTTAAAATACGGTAGGTCACCAAAGAATAAGAATTTACACAGTTGACAGAAAACTGTAGTGCCCACAGTGTCGCTTCTGATATCCAGCATTCAGTTGTAAGGTAATTTACAACATTACAATCCAAATATAAATTTCTACTTATGGATTACTTTAAATTTGAATAATCCTATACCAATGATGCGCTTAGTATTTCCACAATGAGGAAATAAGGCATGGATACCATACAGTCTCTAAGCAACAAGGTAAGTGATTCGCCTTTTCCCTGTATTTTATACAGTCTCTTTCACAGTCACACAGCAGCTATCAAGAGTAACCACGACAGATTTTTAATAAAATTATCACAAGCTACTACAAAATTACAACACAGTAGAAAACCAGATGCAATATCAATGGGAACATCAAGGCTTTAAAAAAACACCTAAAACATTAAAAACTGTGCCCAGTACTTTATGCATATAGTTACTTATTACCCAGTCATAGGAAACCTTAGCTTTGCTGAAAGAGATCTTAAATACCTTCTCTTTTGTCTTCTGCTGCAATAACTCTCTAACAACTGCAGTCTTTGTTGGAAACAATAACACTAAAAGCCTGACAGCTCTGTAAGAGTAGGTGCTTGTCAATGACAGATACTCATCCATCCACCCATTCATAATGACACCACCTAAAATTAGTACTTTTAAAAATTATTTCATGTTGTTAAAATGTCTTATGGTGAAGGAAACATAATAAAAAAACCCCTTAACATTAAGAGCTAATTAAAGCATAATTCTTTACAGTGCACACCTGTTCTCAAATTCATTGGAAAAGCCAGAACTCCAATGAAAAAACATTTTCCCTTTTAGTTTTGTAAGCCTGCAATGTGTTTTCCTTTCTCCTCTTCGTAATCACATGATTGATCAGAGCAAAAATAATATTATACTAGGCTGGCATGCTGTAAGAGCCTTGATGATTTTCATCAACGTCATTGTGGAAAGTTGAATACAGTTTCACAGCCAAATTGTTCAATATTAGTACTAAGATAGAGCGGGTTTGACCTTGATCATTTCTCCATAAGGAAGATAACCTCCTGGCACTGGTCAAAAGTCACAGAATCACCCTGTTAATCTAAGAAAAATGTTGTAGGTAAGGAGGAATGTTTCTTCAGTCTAAGCTGTCACAGACTCAAGGACCTGATCCTAAAATTTGATTCTGTTTGGGATGTATTACACTGCCTTAAGACAGTAGATAGAGCTACTCTAAAATTTTCTCCACAGCGGGGATAAAAAATATTATTATGGTTTTCAAAAGATTTCTTTCTAGAAGAAGCAGCAGCATTAACACTAATAATAAATATAAGCTTATTTTTTGGAACAAGGGTTGAAGAGGGTAGCTGGGGCACTTTTACGGCCAAGATTTTTTAATCTTAGTTCCCTAGGGAAAAAAACTGCCCCAAAACATCAAAAATCTATCAATGCCATCACTCACAACTACTGTCATTTATCACAGCTTCACTCGTGTGTAAAGAATGTTGTAAGTGATCTAAGTGAAAAGTGGAGAGGGAACTTTACATGCACCAGAAAGATCAAAAAACACAGAATTAGGAACATGATTTAGGCCAGCTGTTAAGTTCCTGTAGTCTTACTTTATTTCCTCGAATATGTACATATAATATATTCATTATATATATTAGCATATATGAGCACAAAAATGAACTATTAGTGTAATATGCAGGTGTTAATTTTGATAAGAAAAAACATTACTATATTTTAGTAATGATTAGGCAACTGGAACATCTTTCTTACAAGGAAAGGCTGACAGACCTGGGTCTGATTAGCTTGAGGAAAACTGAGAGGGGATCTTATCAATGCTTATAAATATCTAATAAATGAGTGTCATGCAGATGGGGCCAGTCTCTTTTCAGTGGTGCCCAGAGGAAAAAGAGGCAACAGGCACAAACCAGAACACAGGAACACTGGAACAGACTGCCCAGAGAGGTTGTGGAGCTTTGTTCTCTGGAGATTTCAAAACCTGTCTGGACATGATCCTGAGAAACCTACTCTAGGTGCACCTGCTTTGGCTGGGGCTTAGACTAGATGATCTCCAGAAGTGCCTTCCAACCCCTATCACTCTGTGATTCTGTGACCCAGCTGTGTGGTGTGCAAACATTCATTAACATTTCAGTATCACTAATATTGTTTTAATACAGATACAACCTTGTACCAAATCTCTGAAATCTGAAGAACACTAACATGGAAGTCCACTTTTAGGTATCTCATCAGTAGTTTCTCCCAGTTCAGAAAAAGCTCTCTATGTTTTCAGACCTGGGTTTTTGAAAGTGGGCTATGAGGCCAAAATTTTAAAACACAAATGGCACACAGACATCTGGTTTCCAGGCTCTATTTTTAATGCACATTTAAATAACCAGATTGGATTCATGGTTCAACTAAAGGCAATTACATTTTATCTATTAATTCCAATGAAGCACAACTTCATTTTCAAAACCACTGGATGCTTCCATCTTCTATTGAATTTTATGAAAGTAATGAATGACATTTATGTTATTTATTTAGACACCTGCATCTGCATCAACTTTGAAATCATGAACTTCAACTTAAGAAAAACTAGAAAGGATTATCTGAATTGGGAAGGATCATAAGAAGTCATTACAGGACTTTTCCAGGCACTTGGCAAATGCACAATGACTGGGATTCCCTGCTCAGGGAATCATATAGCCTAAAGTAATGACAGATTTGTTTTTCAGAGTGGGCTGTCCCAACAAGTTTTGATGAAGTAACAAAATCTCTCTGTGCTGTTTTTTAAAAGATGGTACCTATGGGCAGCTGTGAGGGGTAAGGGAGCAGAGACTGAAAGATTTATGCTAATCAGAACTCACTTCAATCTTTAACACCCTTAAGTAAGGATTTATATGAAATCCTTTCCTTAATATTTTTACTGTAAGCCAAGAGAAATAAATTCTGACCCATGTTGTTCATGGGACAAATTTAATCCAAACTTAATCAGCATTTGTCATGCTTGCAAAACACTATCCATTGTATGTTGTGAAACAGCAAAACTTCCATTAATTATCATTCTTTGGCAGAAAATTTGACAACAATCTTCCTGGGAACCTTAATTTTAAGGTCCATACCAGTGTAGTTTATATTGAAAAGAACCTACTGAAACTATAGTCCATGGAGCCTGACAAAGTGCTGACCTACAATAACTTCTGTTCTCCCACAAAGACATGAAAACACTTCTTGAAGAATTCATCTCCTGGTGCAACCAGTATGGCATTAGCATGGCATAGTGCCCAAAGAAGACATTAGAAGTGATTCTAGAAGCAGTCAGAACCCAGCATTGCCACACAAACCAAGCGCTGGTGCCTCAGAAACAAAATATATTTCTGAAGGAGAACACATTTGGTATGTCTGACATTTCTTGTCCCACTTCACACAACTAATCCCCTGTAAAATGCTTAAGAGCGGCTTCTTATGCGAATGCTTAAGCAAGAGCCTGAGGCTTCACTTTTCTTAGAAGTATAATCATTTTAAAACAAGTGAGGAAAAAAATGTGAAAGCTGATGGACTTCATGACCTGAACTAGCATAAATATCTGTTGTAGCAGAACAGAGACTATAGAGCTAATCTGTGTGTGGCTGTCTGCATGGCTGTGTGTCGGTGGGTCACAGCCCACAGTTTATAGCCACACAATACACACAAGGAATACAACTATAATTCTGGCTCTTACATTTCCACTAGCAAGGATCCGAAAACTAAGGTAGCAATTACAGTAGATACTTAGAAGAATATGAAGCCATGGCTAAGCTGCAGACAGCATCTTGAGAAAAAGGGCTGTCTCATAGTCAAGGGCCTCCAGGACCCAGCCTGTATCTCAGATAAGAGATACAGCAGTAGCTCCTCTAGAAAATAAGTACAGTGAACAGTACAGAGAAACTGCTCCTGTAGTGCATAAGCTGCCTACTAAATGAAATCAGATTCTGTCAAGTGCACAGGACTGCCACATGGTCCTGCTCTCCTGGGACCTACTGACAAAACCCCTGAGCTTCTCAGTCTGTTGGGCTCCTCTGCAGCAGGATGACTGGTAATCCATCCAGGTATGTTTATTCCCTCACCTTTGGGCTCCTAACTCTACCAGACCATCCTAAACTGAATGGAAAAATGCAGGTTTGTACAGTAGTGAATCCTGAGCCCCTGAGGTCCTGCCTCAAATGTGCTGCCTGGGAGATTTCCCCTCTCTCCATGAACGATAACAGGAGTCTGCAGAGACAGAACAACTTGGTGAGTAGCTACTTTGTGTGGCCAAAGCTGAGTACAGTGCACATCCTCCTGCTACTCAGTAATCCTGACTGTTTGCTGGTGTGTCTGATAAGGTCATGGAGGTTGCTGGCCTGGAGATGCATCTGCCATTAACATTTTAAATGCCTATTTAGTTATTTGTGAGGACCTTTACTAACAGGAGTAAAATCATGGTATGCAGTGGGACCCCTTCTCTCTGTTATAGATAGGATTACATTCTCACACCTGAATTACGTTGTATGTGTCAAACAGTAGCAGTTTTGTATTCAGCATAAGGCCTCCTATCAGGATAGGCACAGCCTGTTCAGGATAATTTGGCACAGTGTCAATGTGAAAGCTCTTACAGCTGTTTTCATGATAATACTTTGGCGACTATATGGCTGCAGAGATCAGTAAAACAGGGGGGTCTGCACAGCTTACTAAAGTCATTGAAAATATGACAAAAGTCCTATATTGCCTCATTAATTCAACTGAGAAAAACAAATCTAGTATTGGTTGGATCAGAAATGGAGACAGGGTAAAGTCTGTACTGGATGTAAATGAGAAATATTTAACTAAATATTTTCCATTAAAAACATGGCATTGTCAGAGCTAAAACATTCCTTGAAAAAGAAATGCTTAAAGAGATTTCTTGTTTGAGAGAAATGGAAAAATCTCTATGGAGATCCAAATAGATTATGCTGCTATTCAAAGGAACAGAAAATACTATTTTTATTAGAAAATCTTTTTATACCTGAACACATGCATTTATAAGATAAAACAAGAATAAAAAATAAATTAAATATTACAAAATAATTTTAATTAAATGTTTCATTTTTTGCGGACTGCATTTTTTCCATAATATGAGTTCATTAATATTTTCAAGAGTCCACATTTAACTACAATAAAGAAGCTATTTAAATAGTGAATATTTATAGGATGGGAAAACAATTTCCTGCCCTGCTATAAAGAAATTGCTTTTATTAAAGATTGCTCATCGGGATTTAAACTATATACAAAACCATGGTTTTATTTACTTTAACTAATGCATCATCAAATAAGAACCTATCTCCACAGTCATGCCTCTTGTGGAATAAATGTTACTTGCAGAGGAGAACATTGTCAAATATGCAGAATTGTTTCATTTTCAGCAAGTGGGTTGATCATCTTATACACAAAAAGCCTTTTAAATTGCTTCTCTTTTGCACTTGTGTAAAATGCATAATCATTTAAAAAAAAGCTGAAAGGGGATAATGACAAGCAGGTTAAGCATACAGCAATTGGCAGGAAAATTTCCACAGCCAACTTATTTATCAGGCAGGGCTTTACAACACACAGATTAGCTGGCATTTATACTGGAAATCAGAAGAGTGTTCTGGTAACAAGTACATTCTTTTACGTTCTGTCAGAGCTCACAATATTTATTTTGTAGAGGCCAATCATCCATTTCTCAAACACTTTTTGTTAATATTTCCTTAGCTAGCTAGAAACCCAGCTGGTAGACACAGCAACATTAAAGCCAGGTAGAAGCACTAATGAAAGAGATGGAAACAACAACAATAGAATCAGAAAATACAGTTTTACTAGAAAAAAAAGCACAGCTGAGTTTTCAAATTCTTCCTGGTTCATAGAAAAGCATGAGAAAATTAGATTTTAGAAATACATGGCCAATTCCCTGAAATCCATAAGTTAATACTTATTCATGTAAATTAGCCAAAGTTCTCAGCTGGAATTTTCCCACATGATGGTAATGAGCTCTATAAAGACTTGCTGGATTAAGCACATGGATTTTTAATCACATCATATCTGTCTAAATCTATACAGCAGTTCAATTTGTGTCCAACATGCCATTCTCACCCTCCAAATCAAGCCTTTTCTCTCTCTCTTTTTTTTTTTTTTTTTTTTAAGCTTTCCACTACCATTACAAAAAAATCTATACTGGGATCTCCCACCATGCTGTCTGCACTTGACAGTGTACCACCCACACAGTTTTGTGTGATAAGCCTACAGTATTCATAAGTTCTCTAAACTGCAATTCAAAATATTCTCTACAGCAGATGTTTTTTCCTTGCTTCCGCTTTCATATTTAGTAATGTTAAAAAAATAAATATATATAGCAGCACAGATTAAAATGAAAGATGATAGAAATATAATTGCAGCCAGCTGAGGACTGGAAGGAAAACCTCCATTGCAGAACATCTTAATCAGCCAGCATCCAGGTCTCAGTCTAGAAGCTAAGAAGCAAGAACATCACCTACCTCCAATTTTTACTTGCACAGAAATTATCAAGAGGATGGGGCAGTTTGTTACAAGTCTCCTGTGTTTTGACATGTACGTACAATGACTGAACTTATGTGTACAAAGCAAATAACCACAGATGGGCCAACATGTGCTCTGTGTGCACAGGACATGCATGAGCATTGGAATTAGTAGGTGGGGGCAGTGAGGCTCCTGCTGTGCCCTTGAAAATCTGATCCACAACTCCTGGGTGAAAACAAATTTTTGATCTTTTTTACATGATGAATCTCTGGGGTTTTTCCACTGAACTCACAAATGTTCAAAGACTATGGTATCTACTGCATGTACTTAAGCATTCATGAGTAAATGTGCTCACAGTGCATGTATCATTTGATATAAACACTTCCTTCTTTTGGGGAAACACTGTCAGCAAGTCAGGCAGATTCTGTGGCAGTAAGCTTAAAGTCTAAGACTCAAATTATATTGGAGTGCAACTTATAAATGTCACCATATTAACTACACAAAGTTATGTAAAAGTGGGAGTAGTGTATTCCTGTATTTCAGATTGAGGCAATTGTGTTACTTTTTTCACTAGGTAATATTTTTGCAACGACTGAAGAGAATTCAGCTGATAGTGAACTTCAAAGCCACTCTGGTAGTGACAGTAGTAACAAGAAAATCTCTTCAAGATGAGAGAACAAAGTGCTTCACTGACTCTGTAAGACTAACAGGAAACCAGCTGTTTTTGTTGTCTTACATATTGTTTAAGTAACCTCAAAAACATAGAAATGTAAGTATGACCAGTATGACAAAGAAAGAATATAGTGCTAAAACTAGAGATGAGAGTCAATAAATAAATATATCAGGAAGAATTCTAAGGCTACTGCAGGGGGTCAGAAAAAGCAAAGAATAGATATTCCTGGGCAACCACACAGTCAGAAAGTGCTGGTTATTACTGTACAGACAACACAGGGATCTTTACCTGTAATTTAGGAGGGATTTTAAGTAAAAAATTACTCAATTTTTTGGAAGAAAGGTAAAAATACTCTCAAAAAATATTCTTTGTTTAATGTCTCCATGACCATCTCCACTGAACCTCTCACAAAAATTATCTGTCCTGTAGCTCACGGTTCTCCAGGTCAAAGAACTGAGTTGTGAGTGAAAACAAATTAATGGACAGATTCCTTACAGTGCTAAAATGTGAGACTTAAGTTAGAGATCTGGTTTAAATCCATTTGCCTCTGTGGAGGCTACTTAAGTAAATTTAGCTATTGGGTTTCAAAACAAAGACTCTTAGTACATTATGGCACTGCTTAACCTAACAGTCTGACAAAGCAATGTTAAAGAAGATCATGAGCTTAACTAGGAACCACAAAATGTAAAGCAAAGCGAAACATGCTTTGAGGAAAATAAAGGAAAAGTCTCAGTGTGCAGAACGCAGAAGCCACTAACTCCCCACAGCACTTTATCGAACTCAGTATAGCTGTCATTTGGTCCCTAAATCCAGGTGAGAAAGTTACCAAAATTTTAGAGGAGTAACAGGAGGTTCAAAGTACAAGTGTTGTGCTGAAAATCTCATCTGTTACTTGCAAATAAAATAAATTAAATATTTTTAAAAGAGCTACCATTTGGTGTTCCTTGATTATAAGCATCGATGTTGTTACCAGTTAGATAGAGGAACAGATTCAACGCTTTCTTATGAGAAGCGGTTTGTGCTCCTGCCCCTGGCTCTCACTGCCAGGCTTATTAGACATCACAGGAACTTATGAGAACACAGAAGTTAAAAATGAAAGAGCAATCAACCAGAAGACAGTCAAAACAAACCAACCAAACCGCAAATGTTACCTGTTATCAGTTCAGCTATCTGAAATGTAAATGTAGGATCATTTAAATTAAATCTCTCAGCCACTCATTTCCTCCCAATGCATCTCAAAAGGTGTTGGGTACTCCCCCACTCCAGTACATGAGTATTATTTCCTACAGCCCTGCGAGTAATTTCTTCCCTTCCCTATCACTGTTACAAACAGCAGTGGTACAGTGGTATTGATAACCATAAATTGTTTCCTTAAAGCAACCAACTTGAACTGCAGGAGAACATTCTTAGCACTCACACAAAAATAGAATATTCCTACACCACAGGTACACAGCACTCCATTTCCTAAAGCTTCCATGCTATTTCACCAGGCCTGTTGTGTCTATCTCACAGCCAATGTGTAAATACATACATATTCAAGAAAAATTATACACCTCTGTGTTTGATCTGTGAACCAAATTCCTTCTTCATTTAAACAAAGTTCTCTCTGATGCTAAGTGAACGAGAACTTCCAGATCTGTCTTTGTGTTTCATTGTTCTAAGAGGCTTTATTAGACCTGCCTTCCAATAGATGTTGATTAACCTTATTAAATAAATTCAAAAATTCACATTACCACACCCAGTACTAATTTACTGCAATTCATTAATAATAGATTTAGGAAGTCAACTACTGGTGTGTGACAGAAATTTGCCCCATTCTGCTTTCAATACCATTCTTTATCATCAAAGCTACAAAAATGTCAGCCTCGGAATAGGTGTTATGTCCTAATTTCACTGTACATTTTTGACTGAGGAGGAAACAGATCTAGAGAGTTAAAATGTGACAATCCATTCTGTCTGGTATCCAGTGACAGGATGCATGGGAATGGCTCAAAGCTGTTCCAGGGGAGGTTTAGACTGGACATGAAGCATTTCTTCACCGAAAGGGTGGTTAAACACTGGAACAGGCTTCCTAAAGAGGTGGTCAACTCCCCAACACTGCCAGTGTTTAAGAGGCATTTGGACAGTGTCCTTAATAAGATGCTTTAAATTTTGGTCAGTCCTGAAATAGTGAGACAGTTGGACTAGATGATCCTTGTAGGTCCCTTCCAACTGAAAGACTCTATTCTAATTCAAAAGTCCAAAAATCCTCCTAATACTAGTTAGATCGCTATACTAGTACAATGAGTACAACTAAGACACACCAGCTTGCATAGCCAATTTCACCTAAAGGAACAGTTTCATTTAGCATCGTATCTGGTTACTTTTGCCTTCCCAGCCCAAATGACCAGATACCCATTTGCAGAGAGCTCATACAAAACAATCCTTAGCACAAGTCCAAAGTGAGGCTTGAGTCATAGTAAGAAAATTTAATCATTCTGCTTCATGTACTTCCATATGTAATTACTATTACAGATCTGAGCTGAAGGTGGTTACACAATTTATCAGCTACACATTTCTCTTGCACGCCTCCAGTGCCAGCCTTAACCAACAGAATACAAGAGCATTGACTGCATTTGACTTCAACTACAAATATATGTTTAGGAATTAAAGTCCATCCATGTCTGGCAGCTGCATAATTATCTGGAGCTGCAATAGAAAATGTATGTTTTACGTGCTAACGGGACAAAAGGCAACCCACACATCCATGTAACTACATTACCTATGGTCACTTCAGCTTACACACAGTGCTTTTCCGTTCAAACACACCTTCCTGCCAAAGACAGATGATTATTTACTTATCTAGAACTCTTGAGTGTGCATTGTATATCATCTTGCTCACATGCACAAGCTACTGCACTGATACTTTAAAATCCTGGAAAGGTAAAATTACTATAGAAAGAAGTACCCCTCACAAGTGCTGTAAACTGCAGAATCATAATTTATCCTCATTTGTGCCTGTACAGATTGGCTCTGCAAACACAGGAGTAGAAGTTTATTCATAACAGTTCTGCACAAGTTGCTGTGAAAGAAGCTCTAGAGAAAGAGTAGTGAAGCTGAAGTACTACAAGAAAATCCCAGGTATTGTATATTTTATGTCTCCATAGAGATATCGCACCATAATGGCTAGGAGGGAACTGCACAGAACAACCAAATCTCTCCTGAATATTTCAACAGAGATGTCCAGCTCAGAGCTCCTAACAAATTTGGGACAACTGTGTTAATTAATTTATGAAGTAATCCCTGTGAAAAATGTTTCAGAAGACTGACTCTGCCTGATTGCCAAAACAAAAAAAAAAGAATAGACAGTACTGTGAAAAACTGAGTCTAGAAGCATTATTCACATTAATGGGCAGTACTGTTCTGCTTGCCTGATAAGCACGTGGCTACTCATTGGCTGAGAAGAAACCATTCACCCTACATTTTTTGATACTTATTTCAGTTTTGTGAAATAAAATAATGAGATTAATCTGGTGCAATGGAAAACAAAAGCTGGGGAAGCCATTTAGACCTAAAGTTTTCAGAAGTGGGTCTTTGTGAGAATTCACATTAATCACTGCTAATCTGATCTTTATCATTGCTAAGCTTCAATTAGCACCTCAGGCAAAACCAACTCATTGCAAGGTCTTCATCATGGGAGACTTGCCCTTCTCTTACTTAACTGTAAAGCTAATCAGTGTATTCATTTCTAACAGGCAATTCCTTTCAGCCTCTACATATAGAGCAGACAACAGCTACTAAACTAAAGCACCAGTTTATTAACCTATTCTCAATTAAAAGCCACCTCTTAGCAATTTTTAAGGTAAATAAGAAGCTGTATTATGCCAAAACATTATCATGACAATGGAGTTGGAACCACCCAGCCTTACTGTAGTATTGCTACCACACAACACAAATCCAGATACTATACAGTTGAAAGAACAGGGACACCATCAGAATAGAAGGATCTGATAGGGTTAAAATATTGCTTCATACTTCTGAAATCATAGTTTAGAGCTTCTCTTGGGATACATATTCTGGGTTCTGACTGCTTATATTCAGGATTTTTTCAGATCAAAAAAAAAAGCAAATTAGCAATTAGCAAATTACCACTTCAATTATATGCATGGGAACTGGGGACAAAATATGGTTAGAAACAGTATTTATTTCCATCAGCAAAAGCAAAAAAGGGCTCACTACAGTGCTGGACAAGCTTACATAAAATACCTGCAGAAAAAAAAGCCAAATAATATTGCTGATTAATGCTCTGCTGCAAATTTATTTTTTAAAAGACTGTCATTGATACAAGCTCTCTCTCACCTAGAAACAGCTTTGGAGCACAATGAGAAAAAGTAATAAATGAACACACCTCAAAAAGTGAAGTAATCCATCTTGTTTGTGGTGAAAAAAAAAAAAGGTTTTTTTTTCAGTAGCTATGCAAAAGGATCAGCATGGATCCAAGTATGCTACTGAATGTCAAGAAGGAATATTGAAAAACCTAAATGTGCCTGGTTCGGGCAGCCGTAGTGATTATTCCCATCAATGTAAAACTAAGTCTTAGAAAGCTAACTAGTACCCATCTTCATAGCACTATTGTAGTTAACAGATTAAATTATCACCTGCTGAATCTCCTGTGAACGCCACAGCCTGGCATTCAGTCTGTAACAGTACAATGTCCTAGAAATGCATAGATTTATTCTCTTTAATAATTAAGAAAGCACTTAAGTTCTCAGTCTTCCATTCATCGTGTCTGTTGGGAAAGGCTCACAACTCCTACTGCACTCTGCATTCAGTCCCCTGCCTATAGCAATGGAGCACAACATGCACGGGCAGATCCCAGCATATTTAAGATGTTTCATTCCACACCCACTCCATACCACTGTGGGAATCTGAACACATTTTGCACAAGAAGGGAGCATATGGGCCTGTTTTGTTTTGCTCTTTTTTTTTTTTCTTCCCAAGAGCATCTCCTAGGGAGAACAGCTTTGAGCACACTGCTGTTCAGAACAGTCCGTCCCAACAAGACGACACTAGGGGAATAACTGTTTATTGTCATAAAGAAAAGATTTCAAATGGAGTCTCTTTTAATGGAAGCAATCTTAATAAATTAGCCAAGATATCCAAACTGAGGAAAACATGGCCACAAAGTTATTGAATTTAACAACACATTTTTCAGAGATTAAAAATTAATTGGCAGATGCCAAAGGGGGGAAAAAAGAAAGTGATAAGTGATGTGGCATATTGCATCTTTTTATGACAGATGGTTTCAAATGGATTAATGAGGTGAGTGCTGAATTTCTAGGCTGTGGTTAATATTTAACCTCCAGCCATCAGACACCTAAGATTTTTACACCTGAGTGGTAAAGAAGCCTGCCTAATTGAACCGTTGGAAACACTGTGCTAATTTGAAGAGTATTGTCCAAATGAAAAAAAAAAAAAAAAAATCTTGGAAAGTAGGGGGTTGGGGAGAAGTAGAGAGAGCTTGTCAGCTTGTCACAGCACTGGACTGATGTGGAACTGGAAATTCAGTACTTTTTTGCCCTCTGAGAAGCTATGATGAGGAAAGATACAGACTACATGAGCTCATGTAATACCATGTCAATCAAATGTAGAAAAAGAAAAGGATCAGTAGGATACATAATTTTTTTCCCTTTATTTCTAGACAATTTTAGAATGGTAAAAACTTACCTTTCCAAAAAAAAAAAAAAGAGACCCAAAAGAAAAGAAACTTCATCTCTTCATCTGCAGTAATGAATATTGTCACTGCACTTCAGACATGATAAAAGTTACTTGCTTGATATAACCAGCAGACATGGCATCTCTTCAATACCTCCATACCTTCACAGTTCATTTGGCTAAGAAGTTACAGGAAAGTGTATCACTTTACAGTAGTCAGAACCTTTCAGACACTAAACTAAATCTGAAACATAGTGTAAACCAGACCTAAAGTCAGGGTTTATGGCTAAAGCAATCTGAATTGGATTTATATGTGTAGAGTAGCTGGTTAACACTTCAGAGTGATTACTACTATCCACTGTCATTTGAACTACTTGAAATGCACTGTACAACAATATCTACAAGAACCTGAAGATTAATGAGGGCAAAATCACATGAGGAATATTAACATTCTTAGTGTAAACATTTACCATACTAACAAAAATAATTACTAGGATACTCCATTTCATTATATAATTCCTGCATTTATTCTTTGCCTTCATCTGTATTCCAGAAATTCTGAAGTGACTGTCATATTGAACACCCTGCATTTCCCCAGCAAAATGGAAAAACCAATGCCTGGTCACACACTCTTACACTGTAGCTATTTTCACAGTACCTGGTTCACAGAGAGCCTGCACAGGCCACAGGTAACTCCATGGCTTTGAACAGGGAGTATTCATTAGTCTGTAATAAACTAGGAAGAAAGAGATTAAGAAACAAATCACTCTTTCAAAAAGAAACAAAACAAAAAACAACAACAACAAAAACCAACCAAACAAAAAAACACACACAAAAAAAAACAAAAAAAACAAAACAAAACACAAAAACAACAACAAAAAACAAAACCACACACACAAAAAAAACCCAAACAAACAAACAAAAAACCCCACACCTTTTGGTTTCAAAATTCTTAATGAAAAATTTCAACTGTTTTCATTCTTTTTGCTAATAGACCTACAATCAGTTCATTCTGTGGTAACCACAGACAGAAAATACAGTCACTAGTCCCTGACTGTGGAAAGCCAACTGCAAACAGCTGAAACACAAATGGTCTCAGAAAGACCTTTGTCCTCTGGTCTTTCCTTGCCTAAAATTCAGCTTTCTGCAGTGTATTTGAGAACTAATGACCAAGGTGCCACACCCAGCTGCATCTCCTTTTACACAGGTCGACTGCAAATCAGCACAGGCCTTAATACCCCAGGGACCATCCTGTCCTGTTCCAGGGCAACCAGAGGGGATCTCTATCTTTGTCTTCAGAGGAGGCTAGGCTACACTCTATTAATCAGTTGTCCATAAGGGCTTTTCTTGACAGAAAGGGTTAAGAATCTCCTTAATACTGCAATAATACTGCCAAGTAATTTGTGACAAAATGAAAGATTGATACTCTAATTCAAACTGAAATATCTGTTCACCCCTTTCTACAATTTCTTTACAGGAAGCATTCTTTTTCACAAAAGGCTGTCACACAGATTGTTATATAATACATTTTTGTAACTTCCAGAAAAGAAAAAACATCTATATATGCAATATACATAAAGGTAACATATAAAAACATACCACAGGTGTTTAACTATTTTACCTAAAATATATTTTGCTGTAAAGAAAAAAAAAAGCAGAATATACTCCTTGATGATTGCAAATATCCACAGCCTATGCCTTGTTTGTAATTTGTGCTCTGTTTCAGCATCTCTCAGGTAGACATTCAAGAGGTAAAACAATTAGCTGAACTGTAATACATGATAATTATCCAAAATGGTACTTAGAATCTGCTCTAATAAATGTGATAAAACCCTAAATAACTTCAAGCAGTAAGAGAAGGAGAAATGGAGGGAAGAGAGTTTAAAGCTGTTTTCATTACAAAAAGCAACAGTTCTTAGTTCCAGTTGCACCCCAAACTGCCATAGAGATTTTTATTTCAGAGCCACATTTTTATAAGAGATTACATTCTCCTCTGCAAGCTGAAGAGCCCCATTCGAAGACATTCCCATTTGTTGTTGTCAGATTCTGACTAACTGGGATGAGAGCCTACTGTAGCTCTGTGACCTGCACTTCACTCCCTCTCGGCGCTATAAATAATTTCCATGGTAACAGCACGGAAGAAGATATCTGCAAACTAAGAAGATACCTATAGGCTTTCTGTTAAATTTATGTGTTTTTTTTTTCTTCCTCTCTCTATTTTCTCAGTTAAACCAACTTTAAATACATTTATTTCATAAAATACTTTACACACACACCAGAAGTTATAAAAGAAAGATACAGGGGAGAAAAAATGAGGATATTCCTACTCCACAATATGTATGTATCTATCTATAGATTATCTTCACATCCTTCATTCCCATTTGCCTTCAAAAAAGAGTACGTTGAACTTAAACTTCACTTTTTTCACCCAAGTAAGTGTTCTCCCTTAGTCATCAGGGCTGGAGCTAATAATCTTAAGGTATTTCATGAAAAGTGTTCCAGTCCACACCTTGATGAGGCTGAGGCGAAAGGCAGATACATGTGAAACCAAAGCTGAAGGGCTCTGAAATAGCCTCACCAGGCCATGAAGGGTGGAACTGAACACAGTGGAACACACTACAGCCCAGTAGTCAAGTGCAAATCTGCAGCTCTTCAGGCCTGGATGTCAATTTACCACACGGTGAAAATCAGCCAACTTCCCAGTCACTTCTCTTTCAGCAATGGAAAGATAATCCTCAATGTGTGGATGCAGCAAAAATAATCTGGAAATCTATCCAATCCTGTTTCCTCATGATCCCCCAATTAATGAGAGTGCATGTATATGGGAGGTGTCCAGTACTCCTTCTTTCTCCTCCTGGCCACAGGAACACCATGGCCTTAGGCCCTATCTCAAACTGTACAGCTGGTATTGTTCCCATTGTCCACTAAAGCTGCAGATGACTAGTCTCAAATTGTAAGAGTCTCCTTACTCTAAAATCAGTCTACAGATATGGGGAGAAACAGAGATTGCCTTTCTCTCCTTTAGCTGGGTTCTGCCAGCTTCTACCAAACCTGCCTGTAGCTTAGGGGACATGTGAGTGAGTCAAAGCATCAGGTCAAAACCCAAACAAAAACACCTAAGGAGAAATAATTGTAATCACTGTTCTATTGGGTTTTTTGTGTGTGTGTGTTTTTCACCAAACATAACAATAAATTTAAAAAATAGTACATAAACCATTACCTGTACTCATCTTTTAAGGCTTCTCTCTGTACTATAAATGCTAGAAAAATACTTGAGAAACCAAGACTTAGTTATGTACTTGGACATTCAAGCCCTTAGTTTCTCCCGTCAATATTCTGAATTAACAACAAAAGAGGAACAAATTATCTAATAAGAAATCATTTAAAGTACAGTAAGATAAATAATTGTCAGAATTACATTCAAAATGTAAGATCATGGCATTTAATTCATTGGATACTGCAGACTATTATTAAAAATAGATGGCATTGTTTTAACTTTCTGAATACCTGGTTATTAGCTAATAAGCTTAAACAGCTTAATATTCTGACATTAACTTAAAAACAAGATACTACCTTTTGAAAAATTAAGAGTTTCCAGAAGTATAAAAATGCAGATTTGGTCACTGAAATATACACCTTCAAGAAATACACACAATTATGACAACACTGTGCATGCTTTCAGTATTCTCTTGATTTTTATTCATCCCTGAAACGGAGGTGGGTTCTGACCTCCATTATATCCAGGCTAACCCCATAGATTTATTTCACTAACCTGAAACTGATTTCAGCTTTATAATTCAGAGCTTGGACTTACTTCTATTATTTAAGTATGCTTTAAGCCACTGCCACACAAAGAACTATATTTGCCTTGTATGTAAGTACTTAGGAGCTCATGTACACTACCTGTTAGAGCTTACCATCTGATGAGGAAATACAGACCCATTAGATATACTGGCGACTTCCCCCACTTACTGAGCAGCAGCACGGTGAACCCTGTGCTACCACTGCAGGACCACCATGCAGTCCAGCCTTGGGCAAGCCAAGGAAGGAAAATTAAACATAAGCCCCTGGCAAAACCGAACTGCCTCTGCAGCTGCTTTAAAAATAACAGTTTTCTGCCAATATTTTAGCTGGAAACTTTCTGATTTTTTGTTTCAGCCACCTGTGAAACTCCCCCACACAAAGTCACTTTCTGAATAGTTCTACTGAGGAAAAAATTAGTAAAGGCATTGTTTCTGGCTTCCACTTTGTGCAGATATTTATACCTCTGGAAATTAGTGCATACTAATGTGTTTGAGGAAATTTTTCCCTTTAGTACTTTTTTTTTTTCAGTTTGCCTTACCCAAACCTTCCTTCATCTGTTCCTTGCTAACTTATTTGCTTTGAAATAAAGTATTCAGCGATTCCCCCATGACCCGTTCATTTTGTCCCCTTTAAGTTGAGTAAGAAATGTTATATGCCAGGCCTTCATGAAGTTATTTACAGCTCTTCCACATCTGTTTGTATTTATTCTACCTGTTTGACATAGTTGACCTACCTAAATAACTTATCTGCAATACTGAAACATGAAGTTTAAATGAAGAACAAGAGCTCCAAAGATACTCAAGTTGGAGTAGTATTTAATTATAGGTCATAGAGAGAACCTCTCTCTGTTAAGCACAGGGGGAAAGCCTTTTCTGATAACTGCTGATTTCCTGAAGCCCAGGAGACCCATGGACAAAGCTAAGAGTACTGTCAATTTCAGGCTGTTTTTCCACTTCTAGATTGTTCCTATACAAAGCTTTAATGAATGAAAATCCAGTTACGCTCACCATGGTTTCTGATGCCTTATACTTTATACTGTTGGTAGAATAGATGTAAAATCATGGCTGTGAGCAACCCATAAGTAACAGCTACAGGCTTCACATCTCAGCTGTAGATTTGGAGTGGCCTGGGAACTAGCTGATACATTGCTATTCCCAGATGATTCAACTCCATATTAAATTCTGTGGTGTAATTACCAAAAAGTCTTTTGCAATCTTCTTGCTCAGAGATGAGTAATCAAATCATCTGGGATTAGGCTATCATTAATTATGAACAGCGTGCCTTACAAGCACATCCACTCCTATGAACAGTTTTTGCAATAGTTTTTGTTCCTCGCAGTTATTTGACTTATGGTTACACCAAAGAGGCTTCAGTCAGTGGTCTCCTTCCATCATAGCGCAAGTGGGTCACTGCAATACCTTAGAAAGTAGGCTGCCTTCTGCATTATTCCTAGACACAAGAAACACTTAAAACATCAGAGATCTCCTGTAATTGGGCATGGCACAAGCCTCAGGCTCCTACTACGTTGTTTTTACCAACAACAACATAATGCTACAGTCTTGAATTGTAGTGTCTAGGATTATCTGCAAACTGTGTTTAAGAAAAATAATAGCAAAAATGCTCCAGAGGAGATTTAAAACAACAGTCGTTTTGTTTGTTTGTTTGTTTTTTACAAATGGGAGACATACAGATCTATTATATAGCTTTATATAGTTTAAAAATGCTTCCGTAAGTAGATCATAGGACTTCTGTTTGTAAGGACATAGAGTATCTCAGAAGCAGCAATGCATATATATATACACTGA
The DNA here is from genome assembly GCA_027560015.1 of Chloroceryle amazona. Taxonomy (NCBI): domain Eukaryota; kingdom Metazoa; phylum Chordata; class Aves; order Coraciiformes; family Cerylidae; genus Chloroceryle; species Chloroceryle amazona. The sequence continues at coordinate 69,842 of JANHFX010025734.1, forward strand.
AGCAGAAGAGAAGCGCTGTTTACTTAACTCCCCCTAAAATAACCCGAATGCTTGCTCTCAGTCATACAGCTGCAGACTGTGTTTCTGCAGGAATTGAAGGGAGGTTAAAAGCAGGGCTGTTGGGTTTTTTTTTTCCGTTAATGTTCCTTAATTTTTATCTCGTCCTGCCCCCTGGTGGGAGCACAGGCAGTGAGTCTGTTGGTTTCACAAAACCGTTTGTGCAATGCAACCCCAAATTACACTGCATTTATTATAAAGCTATTTGTGAAAAAGTATGTGTATCAACTAACAAAGGAAGGATTTAAATAAATACTACGGGAAATACAATATTACTATTTTTAATAAATGGCTGTGTGTTAATTTATGTAAAAATTTAAAAAGTACCTGCAGATGTTGCAGTAAAGATCCTTTATGTTACAGACAGATATTTAACGATCAAAAATAAATGAGAATGGCTAGTGAATATATATATAAAGATACAACCTTATAGCATCATCTACAGCAGAAGAGAAAGTTTCTTTATTTTCAAATTACATAATTTCCTTAGTGTTTGTTTGGGTTTGTGGTTTTTTTTTTTTCCCTAAAAGAATCAACAAAGATGAAAGCACAGATCTGCTGTGAGTTACAGCTTGGTGGTTGAAAAGCTACTTTAGATCTAACAAGTAGGAAGGACAAAAGCAGAATCATAGGCCTTAAGATTTTAACACTTGTCATGCATTTAGCTGCTACAGTTCTGCACTCACTGAAGTATTTCCTCTAAGACTTGCAAAGTAAGATTCTACTAGCACAAGTAAATGCTAATTTTAACCTTTTCAGCACACTCAGCCACGTTTAGATTATTTTTGACACATCTGTGCTGCAACCACAATTTCATCCCATTTCAGCTCAAAACAGGTCTATATACTCATGAACTCATGAACAGCAGCCAGCTCACCCACGGCATTTCAGGCTTCTCTTGCACTGCAGAGGTGCTGTAGACTCTTAATGGCTGCAGGCAGCACATTCTGTGCCTGTCTACACTAGAGCTGTAGTGGAAGTGGGGAAAACAATTCAGCCCCACTCAGTTCACTGAAGGTTTGGCGATGAAAACACCAGCTCTGCAGCCTCTGAACATACCAGCTTTTGAGGCAGCGATGTTTGCAAGGGGTCACTATTGTAACAGCGGCAAGACCAGGGTGTGACACCAGAATCCACTCACCTCCCCTGGCTCCAGGAACCACTGCAGGACTCTTGATAAACTGGAACAGTCTCAGAGGCAGCCACAGCTCTGTACACCTCTCTTTCTTCAGGTGCATCTGCCTCCATTATCCACTTCTCCTTGTTTTTTCTCCTGCAGAGAGCAAGAGTTACTTTTCAACATGTGTGTGTATATATAGATCTGCAAGTTGATAGAAAAACTCAATCCTGTTCTCACCCAGACAAACAGAAATCAGAAGTATCTACAGAGGCACATGGGACAACAATGCACTAAAATACTATAACATATCAGAAACCAGAGCAGAGGCTTCGTGATTTCCATATACGTTGTGGTCTGGATTCTCAGCTGGTGTAGAGCAGTGTAAATTCCAATACCTTTAACTTAACTGCTTTCCACTCACCAAGACTCCAACTGTGTGTGACAGATTTGGGCAAAGGGAGATTAGACATCTTATTGTAGTTACATAATGAGTTGCCTAAATTGTGAATTTACAAGTTGCAATCAGAGTGGTGTACCCTGCAGAGGCATGTGAAAATGCCCCAGGCTACATGACACAGAATGGCATCATGTCCCTGACATCAAAAACCTGGTAAGAAAGGGTAGATTGCAGCTGAACTGCCAGCTGCAAACTAAAACCAGAATGTTTAGAGAACAATTTCTTATGATGGTATATTACCACAAGACAATCTTTTCTCTGCTTATCCACCCAACCCAGTCTAAACTATGCTCAGGCATTTCAGGATTATGTCTTTATGAATCCCAGGTTGTGGGGTTTTCATGGCCATTTGATGGCTTATTTTAATAATAATGCTGTAAGCACACAATTAAAAGACGGTGAGATCTCAGTTTGCTTAAGCTGCCAATAGTACAAGTACCATGAAGTCTAATCTAAAAAAAGAGTTCTTTTTACATTGAAACACAGTAAGAACTGTGGTTCATCTCCAGTGACTGAAATTGATTTACTACTCGATATATATAAATTTGAAATATAAATAATTCAGATGAGGACCTGATTCTGAAATGCCTGTTTGTATCAAGCACGATATGCTCAGGTGAATAACAACATTGATTTTAATACTCTAAGTGCACAGAGGAGGTTAACAAATAAGTAGGAACATTTGCAAAGTGACAAAATATCTTATTTGTTGTGGTACTCTGGGTTATAAAATCTTAAAAGTTGTTTGGTTGAGTAATCCAGCATATAAACATTTTTCTTGACGTGCTCAGGAAAGAGGCAGATAGCCAAACCCTGCCTTCTTGTAAATGGCCTGGGAGTTGGAGCGATTCTCCTGAAGCAAGCTAGAGACAGCACAGGTCTCCCCCACAGGCCACAGAACGGACCCCTCAGGGGCCTGCCTCAGTGTTAAATTCTGCAGAAGTTGTAGCATGGAAGAAATTCCCAGTTAGCAAGCTCTGGGGCTTTCAAGACCTCTTTGTGTAACGCCTCTCCCTTTACCTGCTGTGATATTCCAAAGTTTTGTTCCAAATCCCAAATGACTCAGAGCCGATGAAGGGAGGTGGCAAAGGCTTCAGACATAGCTCCAGGTATGCTGCTTCACATCTCCAGGTTGCTGACCAGGAGAGCTGACTTTTTTCATCAAACCAAAAGACACAGCTTGCCCTTTCCCACCTTCCCAGAGCCCATAGACAGGTCATCACATGCTCACATTGCTGAGTCTTCCTGCAGCAGAGCAA
>JANHFX010025734.1:72834-98328 GCA_027560015.1 Chloroceryle amazona
GGGGGAGGGGGGTGGAGGGGTGGGGGGGTGGGGAGAGGCACATCATCTATAATTGCTTTTCTGTGCCCAAAACCCTTTCTTTCCAACCAACTAGTCTAAGGTATCACTTCTGCCTATCCATCCTGCATCCTTACCAAGCACTTAAATTTATCTGAAAAAAAAGAAAACCTCTAGCATTGGAAAACACAATTCCCTTAACAGATAATAGGTTGGTGTATCTGTCTTGGCTCTGTTGGGTTTTTGCTGTGGACCACTGATGGTCCCTCATCATCTAAGCAGCATGCAAGAAATTTCTTGCAAAACTTGTCTGTTCCCTTTCACCATCACACAGGGTAGTTTCTATGGCTCCAACTTCAACCTATAATGGAGAAACAGGGAAGTGAACCTCAAGTAAGAAGATATTTCAATGATCTTGCAAGCAGCACGAGGAATTCTATAGAATAAATTACTTCTGTATAATCACTAAATGGCTTCCATATAACCATAAAGTGTCTGAGAATGTTCTCCAGAAAATGTGCTGCTTGGCCATCCCAGTCATCCCACCATGATACCATTACAGGTCTTGGTCTTTTTGCCCAGGATGCAGCCAGTGTAAATTAACTGACCTAGACAAGATCTTAAGCTGCTTAAAGGAAAGCAGCAAAGTACACGTCACAAATACAAAAACCACTTCTGTATTTTCTGGCAGTGTTAAATACGGCAGAAACCATCAGAATGCCTCTGTGCGTGTGTACGCATGCAGGCAAGAGAGGATGAGTTATCTGGACAAAGAAAAGAAACACAAATTCCAGTTATGCAAATTTTAAAAATCCATTTGAGCTCACATTCTACAAGGCTGCATCACACATAATACATTGTACTGGACAAAGTATAGTGCGAAAAATTGATTTCACTATAAAAAGGAACAAAGTGTAGCTAATCAAATATCACACTACCTCTGGAAAAGAAAACAGAACAAGAGGAGGCTGAGAGAGCTATCTGTACTCAGCCCAGTGACCAGAAGCTGTAACCAAGGAACCCTCCTTGCTTCTGGCACAGAGCACTGATTTGCTTTTTCATTATGGACCGTGGTCTGTGACTGGGCTCATGCGCTCTGCAGCCCAACTGGCAGCATGATTCACCTCCTGGAAAACCTCCCTGCAGAGACCCTGTTGTGATGCCTCTTGGGGACGGTCAGGTTTTCCATCTCTTCACACTCCAGCCAAGTGCATTAAGCATTATGACCAAAAAGCTAATGACCCAGTTAGAGAATTAAATATTTGTGTATTTTCTGTCTCCCAAATGATGACACTTTTTTCCTTGTTTCAGAAGATCGAAAACACAAATGAAAATGTTAATGCAAAAATACACATTATTATTTACCTCAGAAAGATATGTGCTCTCTTCTATCTGAGATATTTTTTTGCCGTGGCTTGTAATGGCAGATAGTAGAAAGACATTTTCATCCCTTCATTGGGGAGATGTGAGAGAACCTGCTGGCTTGTGTTAGGGAGCTCCCACCTCATTCCCACCAAGGCTCGGGCCCCTGAGGCTTCTCCTCCTTCCCCTCCTTCTCGATCTTTGCTGGTCATGGGGCTGCTTCTCGTACTTTTTTCCTCACTCCTCACCACCTTTGTGGCATTCTGTCCGGCCTTCAGTACGCTCCCAGCGAGGCACCACCCCTTTTCTCTGAGGGGCTCAGCCGTGACCTGCTGTGGGGCTGCTGTGGAATCGTCTGGAACCAGCTGAGCCCGGCACGGGGCAGGCCCAGCCTTTCCTCACAGGGGCCGCCCTCACAGCCCGCCCTCCTCCCCGGGCTGCAGGAACCTCGCCACAGGCACCCCGTACCCAATAAAGATAAAATTTGGGACATTTTCTGGGGTCCAATAAAGTGAAACTTGCACTGCGCTAAGAATGGCAATAATTTGCTGGTTTTCCTTGATGAAAAGTGCTATTTTTCACCACTCGCAAGAAGGGACTTTAGCAGTTGTCTGAAATGTGTGTGATCCCTTACGGTCCAAGCAAGTTGAAATTGATTTCTCTTTAGTGAAATGAGTTCTTGCAATCTTCCACTCACATCCATAATCACATCCATACCCAGCTAACTATTTCAGCTGGTCAAAATTACAATGAAAGAAATAGACCATCAACTAAAAAGCACTTGTGTGAAACACCTGAATGGATTTTGAGAAATATGGCCACTCCCAAGAGGCAGCTGTGTTGCCTCTTAGCAGCTAAAGGTGAGCTGAAATTTCCAACCCAAGTTCTCATAAAACATAGTTTTCACCCCCAGAGAGACTGCAAACTGTTGACTTTTTATCTTAATTCCAGACCGAATTAAAAAAAAAACAAACAACACACTTAAATGTTTTCCTGGAGGAAAATTCCATTTGCAAACTCCCCTCCTAACTCCATCAAGCAGTGTCTCTGTAAAAGCACTTTTATCAAAGTTCTTCTAACGGGGAATATTTTATGAAATACATTTGAAAGAGATGTTCATCACCCAAAAATGCAAAGACACAGCTTCTCCCAACAAATAATGTCATTCTGCCCCTCAGACCGGCCAAACACATACTTCAACAGAGCGGCAAACAAGATGGCCGCCTCTGTCCCCTGCTTTTCCAGCACACACTGCCTGAAAAATGCTCTCTGCTCACATAGAAAGTGCAGGTTGTTAGCCGGACAAGAACAGATGATTAAATATGGAAATGTGAGTCTAATCAATGTTATACCTATGACCTATTAATAAGCTGAAAAATAACAGCTTCGAATGAATTGTTGAGGATATTTAATACACCAAGAGGAAAAGAAACAGTAGCCTCAGAACACATTTTCTCCTAGAAGTTGCTATATAGAGACAGAGTCTTCTTATTGTGCACCTACTTCTTAATCTTTGATACATTTTTTATATGATTAACACATAAGGTCCACAAAAGATCATTAAATCCTCTAATTTTATATTTAGAAGCCCACAGAATTTCTTCAGAACTAACAACCATCCATTTTTTACTTAAAGCAATTGGAAAGTCCACCACCCCTTTCCTTGTTCCTTCCACTCATTAATGTCTGACCTAAAAAAATTTTACCTGCAACACAATAGATCCACACTGATATGATCACGGGAGTTACCTTCTTCACTGCAGCAGGGTTACAAAAAGGAACGCTCCTCCTGACATGGCTGTAGAAATGCAGTGCAGCTTCCTAGTGCTCAGGGTCAAAGAGGTGGACACTTCTACCTGGGCAGAGGGGACAGTTTTGAGTGAATGTGCTTTAGAAACCCCACTGATGGCATGTGCCTTCAGAGCCAACAGCCACCAGGGAGCCCAGTTTCCTTTTCCTGCCTTTTACCACAGGTACCATGATCATTATTTTTACCTTCATCAGTACAGAAAGTCTCTTCTGCTGCTGTTTGGTGCATCTGTCCATAGATTTCCACAAGGTAGATTGTGTGAAAATCTGGACCTTCATTAAAGTAATGAGGTAACTTTTATACCTACATTCAGCTATAAAAAAAACCCAGGAAGCAGTTTGTACACCGAGGAGTGATATAATTACTCCTTCATTCCTGTGACTTCTCCAAGATTTAAAAAAAAATAAATAAAATTAAAAAAGGTAAAAAAAGTTGTTTGTATAACAGCAGTGCTTATATCCCCTTAGCAGTAACTGGCTGTGCTAGGTACAGTAAATGCATGAAACAAGAGAGTGACTTTCTGCCTCAGAGAGGTTAAATTTCAAGCATACATGACAACAGATGGAGAAAACCCCGGAGTATTAATATTGCATGCACCAGAAGGGATCATTATCACCATGCGTGAATTAGACTGTGCATTGTTGTTACTTGTGCTGAAAGTCCTTGGTCCAATACCACTTATTGAGGGACTGGAGGTGGCATTAGCTTTTCTTTCAAAGTTTGCAGATTGAGTGCTCCCTCCCACACATTTCATTACACTGCTGTCAAAGTTCATTCTTACCGGTATTGTCATTTTATTTTGCTCAGGTTTTCAGATTGCAAGAGGCCGCAATGGAAGGAATCACTGACACAAATTTGGCATGCTTTTCTGTAAGCAGTAGAAGGAAACTCTGCCTGCATTGCTGGCATGACAGTCATCATTTCCCATGGGTAAGACTACTTGTTTCCCTCATCTGAAAGCAACACAAAACATAGCTGCACCAACAGTCATCATTTACTTCCATATCAGCACACCGGTGGTCAGCAATGGGGACAAAGAACCTAGTAATGAGCATGCTTTGCTTGAATGTGTAGGGTCTGGAGCACTTCTGCAACAAACTCCTGACCTGAAAGTCCAGGTGGTTTGTAAGCAATGCCCTTACAAGTGATTTTCTCTCTGACCAAGCCAATTTAAAATCTGTCACGCTTGTGTCTACTGAGGACAGCTTTTTGCATATCTCAAACATGTAAAGTGGTTTTCATTTTTGAGAAGCTTTGTTTCTTCGTCTTGTGCCTAATATATTGGAACTTTTATAAAAGCATGAATCAAACCAAAAGAATACTTTGTCATAGGCTCTGTGCAGACCAGATGTGCTTCTGTGGATGGCGCCAAGAGATTTCTCCCAGTGGATTTGAAACGGGAACAAGAAGAGGCCATATGGTAGTAAAGATAATTTAAATAGCATCTTTTATCAGCAAATATCACAAAGCACCTTGCAAATCACCTACTGTACAGGAAAAATTTCACTCAGAACTGATATGCAAATACCTTTGGCTAAAACTTGGCAAATACATAACAGTGCATAGTAATGCTAAGAAACAACTTGCAACTAGTTGTGAGGAATAAAGTCATATCAAACTGAAATCACGGGAAGAACACAGGCAGATAAATTATAGTTACAAGTCAGTTGCAATCTGCAGTTTCACCCTATATGTGAAACAATGATTTATTAAAATATTTTTTTCCTTTTGATAAATACAACTCTTAAAATGATCTCCAAATAGAGACATAGAAAACAGAACAGAAGAGTAAGTGGGTAACTTATATTAGTTTTGGAGACGTGCTGAGCATATGCACAGTAAATGTGTATACCTCATCAATTTCAATGTCCCAAAAGGTAAAGTGGCCAATAAAAGTTATACTATTTTTTTCTGTTTCTTATTTGAAGATTGTGGGGAAGGCTCTCAACAGTTTCTGATACTGTCTTGCATATTACTGCGTAAGTTTATCATGACAAAGCAGCTGTTTCAAATGCAATAAAATTTTCTTTCTATCCATCTTGGTGAAAATGAACAGCAGGAGTAAGGACACGTGAGAAAGTGCAATATGCACCAGTCAGCAAAGAAAACAGCCAGTGTTTAATTTTCAAAAGAAAGAACATAAAATTGCTTTAGCAACCTCTACTGCTTAAAAATATTACCTTCTTTGGATACCATTCTACCACTTTCAGATTGACACTTTGTTTCAGCTCAGAATCTGTCTTATCTCCTGTAGTTATATTTCTAATGTTTATGTTCTATAAGAAGGACATTCTAAATGCTGCTTAACAAATCAAATTAATAATAGACATACAATGTAATTTTATTCTGCATATTTTAGAGCTCCCAGAGAATTTACTGTAAAATCATTCACTGCACTTAAAATGAAACTGGAAATGTAGGTTTTATTTAAAGAGATTTTTAAGACAAAGATTTTCAAAGAACCCAGGAAGTTCAGCCACCACCTGCCACAATACCATTTGATTTTCTAAGAATTGCTATTCATCCACAGTAAACCAGCCCTGGTCACACAAAGGCACAGCAGTCTTAGTATCACGTTTATCCTCATAACCTAGCCCCAGTGCTCCTACCTTGGAAAAGACAAAGATGGAAAGACAATGTTACTGAAACTATTGTAAATGACCAGCAGGTCTTGTTCTCATTCCAGTGTTGAAACCTTTTGTAACCAAGGGGGCAACCCGTCAGCATAGCAGTGGGACAGCTGCACAACTTTTGTGTATTAAACTGGCTGCTAATTAGGAGCAAACAGTTTTATTGGAGCTGTTTGAACCTTAACATTGACTATGACAAGATACAGTGCCAGGATATTCCTGTTCACTCCAAAGGAATAGCAGCAGTGTGCAGCAGACACACCAATATATGGCTGTTTTAAAAATTATGGGTTAGAAATGACACCAAAGATTTCATTACTAGAAACACAGATCTCCGAGGCGGAGCAGCACTGAGGTTCTGTCTGCTTACCCCTGACATGCACCTCATTAGCATTCCTGGAAAGCGAGCACTAGCAGTATCACTCCCCAATTATGATGCCCATTTTCATGGTGATGTTTTGTTCACCCTCCTGATTGTAGCACTCAGTCAGAGGTGCAGAATAGCATGAATGCAGTGCACTCAACTCCCAGGAGCAATTTTCTTCTTTTAAAGTAAGAGCTGTATGCACTAAAAGGATGTGAAAATTATTAAACTACCTTTAAATATGTTTAATGTCACCACATGCTGACTCAGAAACTCTTTTCCTTCAAGCCTTTACAAAGTGGAGGGCCTAATTATGAATACTTTATTACTGTATTGATAAATGTACCATATCATTCATTCATTTTCATAAAAATTTCAGAGAGGCCTTTTTAATACAATTTTTTAAAAGATCAATCTCCAATACATCTATTTAGGAGAGCAGGTTTATTTTCTGTAGTAAAAATATTCACCATAATAGCACTTACCATACATTAGATCTTCAAAGTGCTGTATAGATATTAAGCAATTTATCTGTATTGGCAAGGATTTTAGTTTGCATTGGACAGAAAGTAGCAGCATGTATCTTATTTTTCTCCCCTTAAGGTATTTTCCACTTCCTGCTTTATTGCACATATGCTACATGAGGGCTTCACTTCTCTGTCTGTGGGAATTCTAGACATCCGTCACTGACTGGTTTGAAACATCTATTAATTGTAAGATGTCTCCGGAATGGAAAGGACAGTCAACTTTTTTCTGAGGTCTGCTCTCCTGCTATAACACTGAGCTGCCCTGGGTAGGTTTCACAAGAAAATATCCCCCTTTTATCTAGGTCCAATACCCTTATTTACTATCACAACTAACAGAACCAGAACAAGACAGAATTTTGTCTTTTGCAAGTGCTGGGGTAGAAATGCACAAAGAGCACAGCTCCAGGGATGGTGCAATCCCACTTGCAAATAGTTCAAGCACAGAGGTAAGGCAATCCACAGCAGCTGTGAATGTGCACTACCCTTGTGTGGCTTCACTGTCTTCCCTTACTATAAAAGTATACTTCCCTTACTCATAAAAGTACATGCCCTGAAAGGGCTCTGCCGCATGCTCGCTTCCCCCAAGACTACCTCAGCAGAAGCAGTTCTGAAAGGTTATGTTAAAACCCAAACTCCCTGCTTTTGTGATCAATACAAACCAGTAGGTCTAGAGAAAACAGCCTCTGCACAGCGATTGTCTCGTCCTTTGCCAATATCAGTAAACAGCAGTCCAGGAAGACACAGACTGGTATTCTGTCACAGACACGGCACTTCTTAATCACACACTTTAGTTTCTTAGGTGCTCTAGTTAACCATCTCTGTCTGATTCAGACATCAGTTGTTAAGTTTCCCTCTTGAAAAAATAACATGCACAAGTTTCGTATTTTCTATTATGTCCAGAGGTATATTTTGAATTCTGTCATGCAGGCTGTGGTAGTTACAGATTAAGCTTTGATGACAAAAATTAGGAAGGTATTTTTTGTAGAGAGTAGGACTTGCTAGAAGAATTTATTCAGCTGTGAAAAAAATACAAGGTTTCTGGGTCTGAAAGGATGAAGCAGAATTGTTTATCTTTGATGCCACGGAAACATTTATGAGCTGATTTATTGCATAGCTTATGAAAGATCAACACGTATACATGGAACAAAATGATTGCTTTCTTTTATTCTTCCCAGCACCGTAAACCTGTATTTCAAAAGCCATTGCTGAAGTGGAGGATGAGATGTAAATGTTGAACTCTGACTCAGTTTTCAAGGGCAGGTCTCTTACCACTTAATCCAGGAATTTTCCCAGTTTTGTGTTGCATTCTATGCTGCCATCATCTGGCTCTTTTCATAAAACTTGATATTTTTCTAAATTTCAGTTATCTCCAGGCCTGAGTTTTTCTCCAGGTAGGAAGCTTCAATGTTTCTCATGAAGCTATTTCAGACTGAGGATTTGCCTTTGTCCAAGCAGCAAGTCTCTCTCCAGCTACCACACTCCCAGAATATTTACCTATCCTCTTGGCCAGACATCCAGCTCCCTTTGCTTAACTGAGCACTAGAGATAGAGAGATGTTGATTTTTTCATACTCAGATCTACTGTTCTATTTCCAATTCTCCTCGGTCACCCACCAGAGATTTCTTGATAGCAAGCCAGTTACTTTTAGCACTCCAGCCACCAGGGAGGCAGGTTGGATAAGGCTCTGATGGAGTTTAGGATGACTATTTTCACGGTATGGGGATTACTGCACACAAAGACGACTTTTGGGTCTGTACATTAGAATTAACAAGTCTTGTGGCAAATGAGAAGGGGAGGGGAAAAAAAAAAAAAGAAAAAAGAAAAAAACAAAAGGCTTATTTACATAGGGACTGTATGGAGACACAAACCTAAAAAGATAAAAGAAGAAAGGAGACTTGGTCTTAGAAACTTTGAGAATGGTTGCTTGAATTTAATCCCCACAGCTGAGTCCTGAGGAATTCTGCAAAGCAGAAACTTCAGTAGAGACCTCTTTAATGAACAAAGTAAAAGCATAGCTAATATTGGATATGCCCAAATGGCCACATATTCTGCTTGAGCACTAACTTCAAATGACAGTGTGCTGAAGATTATTTGCTATTTATTTTTGTATTGACAGAGCAGAGGTGGGATAAAGAAGTAGGAGGATGTGACAGCTGAATCAAATCTCCATTCTGAATTCAAATCCAAACTGGACCTGAATAAATACACCAGGTCTTGAGCACCCCTGCGTGTCTCCCCTGAGCTTTGCTGACTTGAATACTCGATGAATGTCTCCCTTGTGCAGTCTGGCAGAACTGGGCTGAGACTTCCAGACCCATTTAGAAACTGGCAGAAGTGGAACTGGGCTTCCAAGGCTTGAAAGAAGTCTCGATTCTAAAGAAGCAATACAGAAAACAAATGTGTACCTCTGTAAAAATATATCAGCACATTAAAATCGTGGAAGCTTGCAGAAATACCTTACAACACAGTCGTTTGCAGACAAGTCATTTATTGGTCCTATATAGCATTGCTGGCATTTATTTCTTACACAGCCAATTTTCCTAGCCTTGGCCTGTGTAACTTTAGAGTAAGAAGGAAATAGAGGAGAAGCATATAATGTAGAATTATGTGCTACATGTTCCTCACTCACGGACTGAACAAAACAAAGAATGCTTCGTTTCATTTTTCAAGCAGTATCTCTACATTTCTGGAGAGTGCTGATGCCTGGTGATATCTGAACAAGATAGCATTAGAACTGTACACACTGTACTCCGTCTTGCTTTCTTAATAGAAGAATAATGAACTCAGTGGTGCAGAAGCAACACAACATGCTGATATGAAGGAGACCTCAAAGCTCACTCAGCTGCATCACTGGTGTGTATTAAAATTAATGAGCTTCTGCTACAGAAAGAAAGAGATGTCCTTACCTAGGAATGAGATCTATGATCTTTGCATTGTAGCACAACCACCGAGCAGCACAGAAATCTGCACAGCTCAGTCTCAAATAATAAATTTCTTTTAACAGGAGGAAAGTGAGGACAGACTGAATACATTTACTGTATATATTGAAAAGAGGGTATAGGAGACCTTTTCATTTGCATCTTAAGCACCTTCCCACTAGTAAAGACTGGATTGCTGTTAAAGCTTTCTTTTTCCCTACCCATTTATATAGCTAAATTAGTAATATTGAATTCCAGCCAGCACCTGAGGCTGCTAACTCAGCCAATACAGCCACAATGCTTAATGGGTCTCAATCAAAGAGCTCTAATTTTTGTGCATAGGAACATATACCTGGAGGTCAGCACACTTCATTATTATTTTTGATTAACACATCCTTCACAGTGGTTTTGAGCTTTTAATGCTTCACAGCTAATGAAGCAAAATTTTGAAGTAGCTATTAGCTTGTACATAATAAAATTTTTAAAAAGCTGTTTCATTAAAGACCGTTCAGTTTTATCCCAAATTCTTGAAGGCTTCATCCAACTGCAAAGAGGAGTTAATAACACACTGCTACACTAAGATCTCTTTGAAGTTTATTTCCTGCCTAAGAATTCCAGGGAGGAACAAAACTGACTAGCACGTTCCATATCTGAAAAGTACATCAAGGGGTTTGTGAGATCAGCTCAAGCCATTTGCTTGGACTGAACTTCTAACTGGAGGACACTTTTACCACAGATTACCTAAATTCGACAGAATAATTGCCCAAAATCTTAAGGAAGATCACTTCTTTTTCTTAGGCAGCAGAGACAGATCAACCTATATAGAACTATTATAGAACTACAAGTGCCAAACCACAGTAAACATCAGAAAACCAGGAGCACCTCAATACTGCTTTGAAATATCCTATACACACCAAAAATTCCTATCTTATTGAGGATACTTAGTCTCAAACTTCAAATTTTACATTTATGCATTTTCTGTTCCAGAGTTCATTGCAACCTATACAAAACTCTTAATTTTTACAGAGCAAGAAAAAGAAAGGGGTACTAAGACACCAAACAACTTGAAGAAGCATTAAAAATTCAGTCCGCTAATGTGTGTAGCTTTTCAGATTTATTTTAAGGTTCCCGTGGCTGTGATTTATACCTACAAATCTTTGCTGTGTCACTGACATTGAACTTAGTGTTTCCACAGTGTATCTCCCTCAGTCTGCAAACTGCTTCTGTTTTAATTTAATGAAGTTCAGCCTGTGAATAGTATCATGTAAATGACAGTTATTTTGCTTACCTCATTAAAATCCAGAAATTTGCTATGCTGCCATGCCATTAAATCCCAGTCAGCCTAGGAGCATTCCATTGGGACTGCAGTAGTTCTTCATTACTGAAATTTATTTTTCTTTTAGTCTCACTAGAGTCAAGCTTTCTTAAAAAAAGACTCCACATGAAGAAACATGACATCTGTAGGTCAGCCTCTATCACTTCTTTTGCAAGGAAATTTTGGGGAAGGCACAAAAGAAAATGGAAATGAAAATGAGTCCCAGAATACTCCAGAAATGGTTACTTCTATGGCATAAGGAGAGAACATTCCATTTTGTCACTATCCTGTTGCTGGCTGGCAAATGTCCCTTTGTGTCTCTCTCCAGTCTGCTACTTTTGTAGAAAGGGTAAGCCTGAATCGTTGAATCATTAAGGTTGGAAAAGACCTCTACGATCATCACAGTCAACCATCTACCCACCATCATCATGGACATTAACCCACGGCACTTCAGGACATGTCTACACTTTTTGGAACACCTCCAGGGATGGTGACTCCACCACCTCCCTGGGCAGTCTGTTTCAATGCCTCATCACTGTTTCACTATAGAATTTTTTACTAATATTCAGTCTAAACCTCCATAAATGATGGAGAGTTGTTTGGCAAGTTCCTGCACCAGCTCCCTCAGCACTCTCGGGTGGATCCCATCCAGCCCCACAGACCTGTGAGTGTCCAGGTGGTGTAAGCTGCAGAATGTACCGAAGGAATACTCTGATTCTGGGAATATTTGAACCCAACTGCAGTTGATTCCACCTTCTCCAGGTTAGACAAAGCAGAACCCCAGCACTGAGCTATCTGTCATGTATTCAGTAAAACCTCAGAGTGGGCTCTGGCAATGAACTGATTTCCTTCCTCCTGGGTGGTTTCATGGAAACATAACTGCAAGAGAATTTTCCACAAGGAATTCCAAAGCCAAAGAGACAGATACCACCTCTTCTAAAAGGAATCATACTGACAAGACAGAGTCCACGGACACATCAGCAAGGCCTGAGGTTCACTAGAAACAGAGTTGCAAAATGAAACAGTTGATTCTGATGACCTGACATCCTCACTATGCGTGTTTCATGGGCATTTACCTCAGACAAGAACTAATCAGGTCCCATTAGGGGATGAATGCAGTTGTAAGCATTGAATGTGCTTTTGGAACACACCATCCTCTTCAGTTTCATCTGAGAGATTCAATAAAGCATCCCAAGGCTGCTCCATGATGTCAGTCAAATGAGAGCGGCTCTGCAGCACAAGCCACAGAGCTAAGCACCAAGAAGAGCATCTCCTCCGGTGTCTTGGATCTTTCTTCAGCGACAGTCAAGTGACAGAAAAAAGATCAGGAATTTTTTACAGGATTTTTTTACAGGCTTAAGACCTTTGACGCTCTCAGCTGTTCTGTATCTAGGCTTTGACACACAAAATTAACCAAAGGTATTTTGACATGCCTAAATAGAAATAAAATTATTTTTATTCAGACAAATTGAATAAAGTAACAAAACTTCAAATCACTCCATTTTCAGCATACTGTGGGAGGCTGGAAGACATTAGCAATTGTATGTGTTTGGAAACATTTACTACACATTAAGAAGGGGGCAATGAAGTCAGCTCAGATTTCTACTGTCAGGAATCAAATTCCACGAGAGTAGCCCTTCAGTGCTTCAGGAGAAAGTTTGGCAGAACTTTGTCTAGGAAAATGATGCATAGGAAACAACACAATCAGGGTGGGTCACTTTCATATAACACAAAATTGAACAATATATTATTAAACAAGTAATTTAAATTAATTTGATAATTTAATCTGAAAGGTGATCTGGTGCCAAATGAAACACAATTTTTATACATTGCAGTGGATTAGTTCTTAATGTTCACGGGTGATACTTGCAAACCGGTAGACACTTCAAGTCAAGCTGTAAACTTGCATTCAATATCTCCATAGAATTTCCCAATTTTAAGGAGGTCTGAGTGTGTACAGCTCTTGACTGACTTAGGTAGTGCTTCATGTAGAAAATGTAGAAAATTAAGACACACACTTTGCTACTGCTTCTCATATCTAACGAGTTGAACATAAAATAACGAAGCATAAATCCATTAGCTGCCCTGATCTGTCCAGCTGTTAACCCACCATGCTACTGCTTCTCTGTTCTGGTTAAACTCAGCAACAATAGCAGAGATGATACCGTAACAGGAGGAAAAGGAGCACTTTTGCATTAAAGCTGTTCTGGGTTAAAATGCGATAGCAGCAAGACTCAAAAGCAAGTAATCAAGAAAATATCATCACATCTATAATACTGTGTAGCACTTTTGGGAACAAAATTAACCCTTCAGGCAAGCAAAGTTCCTGCAGTACAACAAATAATATTAAGAAAATTTCAAGCTACAGACACTACTATGTGAAAATGCAAAAGTCTCAATATAAAGCAAACAACATCTGTGGTCCTTAATGTACATCTATATTTATTAATGTCCAGAATAAAACCTGTAGAGCACTAACTGCATGTTCCTGTCTTTTGCATTACACAGACCCACACAATGCTTTAATGCATACATAAGAAAATTATGTTGTGAACGGAGATTTTCTTACCAGTCATAGTCTGGCAGGTAACTCACCTTGTCCAGTCTTCTCTGAATATTTGTGTATGTTTGTTACATTCCCATCCTTCTTCTAGTGTTACTATTTGGGTTAATGGCTTACCTGAATTTGACTGAAATATTCACAGTAGACCAGAATTAAACCTTTGTGAGTCATGCCTGAACTTGGCACACAGTAAGGCTTTATTAAATACATGCAAGGGATGCATATAAATATATCGTTATAATATCATCACACTTCTGACCCCCTTTTTAAAAGGCTGACAGGCCAATAACAAAAAAAAAAAAAACAAAGTTGAAAAATTCCATGTGTATGTTTTCAGATATCATAAAAAAACAATACAAAAGAGAAATAAAAAACTATCTTGTTTCTTTCCAAATAAGCAGCCCAAACGTTTTAGTGAATTAGGACACTCACATTGCTCTAAAAATAATTGTGTCCCTGCCACATTAAAGATCTAATAATCAAGCTTGAGTTTCAGGGTTCAGCTACAGCCGGGAGTCGCCTTTCTGAGGCGTCAAGAAAATGAGCAGCCTTCGGCTTGCCTCTTTTTTTATCAGACACTGGAACAGTGCTGGCCACCGTGGCTCGCCGCCTTCTCGCCAGCCATGCCGCAATGCCGGAGGAGGAGGAGGAGGAGGCAGCGTGTCCCGGTCCGGCTCAGCAGAGCCAACGCCGCCCCGCAGGAGCTGTGCGAGTCCCTGCAATAGCGAGAGACCGCCTAAGAGGGAGACTTCATCGCACCAGACCTTGTGAGAGAGATACTTAAATGCTGCTCTTGGAAGCTATTTTATCAAGAGCATATCCACACCACAACCAGATACAGTACAGACATTCTGGAAGGATTTAAATGTAAAGAAATTTTTTAAAAGGAAATATTTTTAAAGCTGCAATATTTGGGTTTCTATGCAACCTAAAGATGCAGATCTGAATAAAGTAGATATTTGAGTTAGTGCAGTTAAAGATTATTTTTAAGTCTCCTTTAAAGTTTCTGCCTCATGAGTATTTAACATATTTTTCATGTTTTCCTCAAGACAAATGGCTAGGGCAACATACAGAAGAAGCAAAGCAATTTTAGTTTTACCTGGCCAAGTGTAGAAAGGACACCTACAAAATTGTGTTTTCCAGTTCTTTTATGCTTACCTACCAAAAAGATGGGAAGAAGAAGAAAGAAAGTTGTCAAGAAGGAAGACCAGGAGATGGTACCATGCAGTTCACCGGCCTTTAGCTTTGCTGGCAGAAGGCCAAGTCTCTGAGACTAGGGAGTCTCATAAATCAGCAGATCTCCCCATCAGCAAAGAGCAGAATTTATTTATATCTGGCAATCTGGCACAGCAGGGGTCACCCCTGGGAAACGGGCTACACTGTTTGCAGACCAAAGCTTGTACCAGCCAGGGCAAGTATCACAGACTTAGACCCAGACTGCCACACAGCTGGTGCTTCTGTGCTAGGCAATGCCCATGCCAGCTGACTTTTACTTACATTATGAAACACAGAACAATAGCCCAGCTGGCCTTTGAATACTTCCACATTGCAAAGAGATCCCACATCACCAAAATGGAAAGATCTAAACAGACCATGTCTTTCTGTCATAGTTCAGAGAATTACATGCCAGATTCCCCAAGCACTGAAACTTCCACTGCAAGTGGCAATGGCCCCTCACATTTCTGACCTGTTCCAAATCTCCCTGCTTTCTTAACTCTTTGTTCCTGACATATCTGTTTAGAGAATCATCTTTTCCAGATTTTTCAATCGGTCTAATATACAACGTGAATACTTAAGACTGCACATTCTTTTGGCCAAATGCTTTGCAGACTTGATGCAGATATTCGCCATTATGAAGATGTATGCTGAATCCTGCGCAGCCCGAGATATGCCTCAGAGACCAAGTATGGCATCCTTGTCAAATATGGAGCCACGTTTCCTTTTGTTCTTCACACACAGCTAGATCAATACCATGGAGGTGTCATGAAACTTGACACAGGAAAATCGAATGGGTGCCAAGAAATTATTGTTTTCAAAGCAATTTTGCATGAAACAAAGCATGTATTGATTCCATATCCAATATAGTACTCTCACAGTATCTCTAAGAAAATGCAGTAATCCTGATCACAGAAATTCAATTTTAAAATGCATTTGCTGTGATTATTTTTTATGAAGACTGTCAACACACTTTTTAAATAGTTCATGACATGAAAGTTTATAATTTTTGTTAAAAGCAACCTTTAGCATCTGCCTAGCATTTTTATCTCTCCAGAAATTACAGTAAATCACCACTATCTTTACATCACCCGCTAATTTAGTTATGCTACATCTAGAACAAAGGGCCACAGTAAATGCCAAAGTAAGGGCTACGCCCACTTATAAATCACACAGACCCAAGTCTCTTATTTAGCAAGTTAAATATTTACTAGGTTATAACTGTCAAACAGCACAAGTCCTTTAGATGATGACTGATTTATCAGAGGAAAAGTCTTTATCAAGTATTTCTTAGCCCCACCACAGACTTTTCTAAAATACCTTTTCCCATCTGTTTTTCTTAACCCCACAGAGTCAAACTTCACCTGGATACCTATGTGCATGAATAAAGCACAATAATACAGCATCAAAAGGATTTGTCATCTACTTCCAGTTCTCTACGTTGCCTTCATTTGCAAAGTGGTAGTGATAAATGTGACATCAAAATGCAGCCTGACACTTTGGTTTCTGAACATCAAAACCAAAAAAGGTAAGATCCCAATTTCTTAAAATCTATTTAGGCTGCATACTTCTCTTAAGAAATGTGACTATCAACGTCTGTCTTTCCATAGTATTTTGATCCTGCTCTTCAGTCTTCTTTTCTTACTAAAAATATTCCTAGTTTATACATCTAAAATTATAATGGGGGTATGGATTATGCATTCTTATGCTTTCAGATGTGGGAGGAAAGAACAGAAAACCATTTGTATTGATCCAGCATACCTTTGTGCCAGTTCACAATAAATGAGTCTATCTCAAAGTTCGAATTACAAAAAACTTAAAATATGTGTGACTGTCGGTGTTCCTGGGAGACAAGGGGAAAACAGGGAGACAGAGGATGGAATGATAGGTCAAGAAAGAAGGAGTTATTGAAATGTAGTTGATTTTAATCCAACTGTTCTAGACCTTCTTCTGTGCCACAAAGCAGTATCAGAGAGTGATTTGAATACAGAAGAAATACTGCGGTCACTGTGCTGATTTCGCCATCAGCAAAGCAGCCATGCATAGCAATAATCACAGCTCACATAGACACACAGCTCGTGTGGTTTGGCTTTAATTTAAACCACAACTTTTCACTGTCAGAGATGGAACTATTTCTTTTAATATGAGAGCCTAATTAACCAGTTCTAGTTTAAACGCTTGTATGGTCAGGAAAGGCATCAAAAGCATTGTGAGGAGAACCATCCCTGAGAAACAAGTATAAACAAAGACAACCTTTGCTTTGCTCTGGTAGCTTCAGTCTTACAAATGGCCATTGAATTCTGCAGCCTTTTTCCTGAAGAAGGAATGTATAAAGTCGTCTGTGTTTGTGTGTTTCTGTTGGTGTGTCATGGTACATTCCTCTCAGAAATCCAAGATGTAGATGAAAAGGAAGATTTTCCAGCTTTTCCAGGAGTGATCTAGTGCCATTCCTCCTCCAATTTTCATCAGAAAAATGTGGGTTTTCTTTTAAAATTCCTGGTGGGACTGTGTCAGAAATGCACAGAACATGGCTAGAGCAGAAGGCAGATAGCAAACAGCAGTGCTGTGATTGCCTGGCACTGTCTGTATCACCTTCAGGCTGGGACTTGTATAAATCAGTCACAACCAGCTATGCAACTGATAGCAAAGTTTATCTGCCCACAGACCAACAGGAGCCTGCATGATTTTACTAATTTAAGTACTTGGAAGCAGCAAAGAAAAGGCATAATAGGTCATGTCACGAAAGTCTGAAGGTAGAAGGGTTCAGGGGAGGGTAGGAAAGCTGGGTGTTGAGGGGAAGTCTGGACTGACTCAGGCTGACAGCAATAGTAGCCTGTCTCACTAGGATCTATTGACGCATACAATTTCCAACAGTGCTACATAGCAGGACTCAGTGGTAGTAATCATAGCTCAACACCTACCCAGCTGATTTCAGGTAGTATTTTCTGTAACAACGGAGTAACTTCAGAGAGGCATTTGAATCAGAGTAAACTGGTACTTGCAGAATATGCTCAGGAGTTAAGAGATCTGTTTCTGTTTCTTTAAAGACACTCCAAGTTTTGGAAACCCAAGAGGAATTCACAGTTTCCCAGGAAATACAGTGTCATATTCTCCACTACTGTGTATTTCTGTACAGGCCAGCAGACAATGTGATTCCTAGCAACCACGATGAAGGGGTAGTTATAAGGTTCTTTTCTACCCATAATTTTCTACCTATAGCACCAAACCTTCACTTATTATAATTTTGGAAAGGTTTCCATTACTTATGCTAGAGCAGTTTTCTTATTCTGTTTAACTCCTGCACACCTTGAAGTGCCTTTCTCCATACTGGTTACTAAAGAGATTGTAATAATCAAGTTTCCCAAAGCCTAGATAGTGAGCAGTAAGTATGAAAGGGAAACCTCTAATTAGCAGCTCTTACGTATTTGCCATTAGCTAGGGAGATTCCCACTCCATCTGTTGACAGAGATATTTCAACAGGAAGATTACACAGATCTGATAAGAAATATTCCCACCATAGGAAGGTCTCATGCTTAATAGATGGCAATAATATTAGTCTAACATTTAAAGAGTGTTGAGCAGTGCAAACAGGATCAAAAATATTTGATTATGGATTCATTGTGGTATAAAAAATATAAAACTCAGCAGTGTTATGCTGGTAGTTTAATTCTCAAATTCATATATAATTTTGTACTTTGGGCAAGCCATGGATTGAATGAAAAAGTCAACATAGACTTCTGGACAAATTAAATCATGGGAGAAAAGTTGATTTCTTTTTCCTGGTTTACTTTATAACATTGTACTTACCTTTGGCCTGTAGTAAAATCCCTGTAATGAGCATACCATAGCAATGTGCAGGCAATTAACAAATATATGAAAGACTTTGGAGAGATTATGGATGCAGCGAACACTTGACAGGTCTGCCAGTGAATGTTCTTATGAGAACAAATACACAGAAGGTACTGCAGAGTTCCTTAAGTTCTCAAAATGCGTGCTGGCATACCAGAGACTGAGAGATGAATCCTTTCATTTCTGCAGTTCCATTTTATAATCAAGGCATTTCTGAATGTACAAACCTGCCTTAACTATAATGTTATTCCATACACTAGACATGTCTGAGGAATTACTCAAAAGATCAGCATTTTCCATCTTGAACAAAATACCGAGCAACTTTCTGTTTACAGATTGCAGAAGAAGAAAGATGACAGCAGGTCATGCTCTTGGAAAGTCTGAAAAAAGCTGACTAAAAAACAAAAAAGGCCAGAGTTGTAGGATCATGAATCCCTATCACAAAAGTTATGCAAGACCTCTCTTAGGTAGGTTACAGCATCTCTGTCACTGTGGTTGCACCCATAATACCTGACCACTCCCATTTATAGAACAGGGTGAGCCAACTAAAAGTATGTCAGGACACAGATTCAGAGGTCCTTGTACTTTAACAGTTACACATGGAGATGGACATGTGGCCCCTGAGCCCAGTTCTAAAGTTTCTGCTCATGACTACAGTGGAATTTGGGTGTGAATCCATTCATCTTCCATTCATCTATCTGGAATGTGATAAGGCCAAGCCAACAATTCAGGCTACAGTTGTGCTTCTTCCTTAAATGCCTTCTTTCCATGTTTGCCACATTTCCTTTTTCAAAAGGCCATCTTCTGTAGGAATAGAAAACTCAAGAAACAAAATAAAAGAATAACCTTTTGCATTTCATGATGAGATGTTTAAAGCACTCATCTTCCTTCACATTCCCACATGTTTTCCAGCTCACAGCTATTTTAAAGATGTATTTGAGTTGTGAGTACAAACAGCGATTTGCTTCTACATTTATGGTAAGATTTTATTTATTTGTAGATAAAGATTACAAATGTTTTCCATTTTCAAATAGATGGCAATACAACTTGCTCCATTCAGAAGAAAGTTTCCAGTAGTCTGGAAGCAGCTAATGTTGGCAATGCTAGCTGAGGTAACAGCAAGGTGGAAAAATACAGCAGCTGTTAAGTGTGAGAGAATGAAGTAGGAAAACTAACAAGCATCTATCTCTAAGCCTGGGTTTAGTTGTGTTGGACTCCCAAAAGCAAGTACTTGAAGGTAAATATTTGTCTGCTGAAAGACTGGAATGCCAAGTATTTGCAACTTTCCATAGGCTGTAAGTGATGCGAGCCAGTCCTGTTGATACCATTATAATGCGATGCTAATGTGAGAGCATTGGGGAAAATCGAATGTGGGCATTATTAGGTGCAGAAAACCAACTGAATTCACGAAGAAAAAGCCATCACAAGGAATATGAAGCAGCCAGTGGAAAAAAATCTGAACATGGATTATAATCATCCTAGTGAGATCATGCAAATATTTAAACTGATACAAAACATTTGCAAAAGAGGTAAATAAAATCAGCCCCCACATTAAGAGTGGGGGAAAAGAATAGACATTTTTCCTTGCTAGTGACCCCAATTGTAACCTAAATCAAAGACTGCAAAGACACCAGGCCTGTTAGGACTTTTACACAGGGCAGAGAAGATGAGGTAGAGAGACAGCACTGCAATAGCAAAAGGGACCCAGTGAGTCATCTGGACATCAAGAGACCTGTAAGTACAGTAATGGAAACAAAGCATTGTCACTGAAATGACTTTTATTCTAGCTGATCCATCTCATTAACCCACAATTATTAATTGTTTTCGTGCGACTATTTCCATATTTCACTGAAAACTGAGAAAAGGCAAAACCACTTCTTTGCTAATGCAGTTTTTGAACAGGCAGCAGGGTGACTCATGATGAATAAGGGAAAGCCACGCTAAACACTGCATTCATTAGAGAAAAGCTCTCAAAAGGGGAATCTCCTGCAGGATTTGGCACAGCCTTTACACGAAGAAGCCTGGGACAGTTATAACCCCTCTGACTTCAAAGATAGCCAAAGAATTAATTTAGACCTGTTTGTTTTGGTAATGGCTGACTAGCCAAAAAAGAAAGCTGAAATACTCAGGAAATGCCAGGGTGACCTTACGTCCTTTTCCCTCAATGCAGCGAGTGCAGAGCTCCCAGCTGACTGCAGAATTGCCAGGATAATGTGGGTCTTAACTGTCATTTGTCCTCATGCTGCTGCTAGAAATTAAAGATGTATCTTCTCAGAAAAACTTCTTGGCAGATATTCCTAAGTGTGCTGCACAGTAACTCAATGTACTGAAGCACATTAATGCAATTTGTCTTGTGTTTGGGCAGGGGGCAAATACATTCCTCTACAGAGTTAATCCTTACCTGCTATTTCCCATAAAGATTCTCTGTCTTGAGGCAACAAGCTTGACCTTGAATCTGCCCTGACAGAGATTGTAATTACACACTTTGAACTACAAATACTTCATTTTGAGGTGCAATTTGCCTCCTCAGTCCCTGAATAGTAGAGATCACCATGCCCTGGGATTGCTCAAATCCAGCCAGCCAACAAATTCCATCAGATAAATTCCTTATAATGAGATGAGAGGTTTTTCCAATAGTTTCTTCTACATAGTGAAACAAAAACTAAACCGTATTATCTATCAACATATCACTTTTATTTAGAAATAGAGTTTAGGAATTCTTAAAACAATAATGTATGGCTGCTGTTTTGGGACATGCACTGAGATCCATGCAAAACTGAGCATAAAAATGGACACAGTCGGTCCCCTAAGTGGCATCTTTGGTTGAAGTTCAAGAGTTTTTGCTTCAAAATAAACATTTTCTTTCCAAGAGGTTCAGAGTACACGGAAACTACCTTCTTTGAGATGAGAATTGAACTGCAGTAAGAAGGGATATTTCCCATCTACATGGAGCTTTTCAAGTGCTCTCAGGCAGAGGATAGATCCAGGTTATTATTCCTAGCATAACTCTACAACATCTATCAAAACAACAGGCAATGATACTCAATCTTCCTTACAAAGTTGATGCTAGAGGCACAAAGACTGTATGTGTATCTTTAGAAAGATACCCACAAGAAATGTTATTTTAGAAAGCTACCCCCAGGAGCCTATGAATGTGCCATAACCTACCTTTTGTGTGCCACTGAAAATTACTTCTGGCTTTCCAGTCAGTTCTGAGCATTACAAAAGTAATATTCTTTTGGCTGGTTCCCTCAGTGCAGATGAGATGCTAAGTTGTTTGGATGGCCTCTCCTTCAGCCCAAGCTTGCAAAATACCAGCAGATGCAATAAAGAAATTACATTACATAGCCAGAATCTTCTTTAATAAATTTGATCTCTATAAATAATGAAAGCTACTTCCCATCCACCTCACCCTCCCACCCCCACCACAGAGTAAACTTCATGTTGTAACTCTGGGGACTAAAGCTCTTTAGAACCTCGTGATGGTCAACAGTGCTCATGAATAGCAGGCCAGATTTTGTGCATTGTTGACAGAAACCTAACGCAAAGCTGTAAAGGTTACACACCAGATTTGGGGGACTTAGGCTATGTATGACATAGAGTATCAGACTCTATAAATTGAGGATCAGATCACCTATAATTAAGTCCTAGCCACCTTGAGTTGTTAATGTTAATTTCCCTATGCTGCAGGCTGGAAGGATCATAATCTGTAGTGTGCTAGTACCCACACACTTCCTTGGAATCATGGACACTTCCTTGGCAATATTTGTTTCCTCCAGTAAAAAACCTTGCTGGTACCCTCTGAAAGACCCATTATCATGTCAGGACTTCAGAAGAGGGAGAACTGTCTCTTCCATTAAAATCATAACTCAAGCAATGTCTTTTTGCTCTGAGTTTTATGCAGCCTGATGACTGTGTCATTGTTTGGCTTCCACACTTAAGCTGCTATGTTGTCCCACATTTACCTGTCAGAACATAACACAGTCCTCTTCACAGGCAGTGCAGACCCTGCCAGGATCTGACAAAACACGTACAGAATCTACCCACCCACTACAGACAGCCAAGATCTACAAGTCCTAGCAGGTTCATCCCTGGAGCAAGGCCAGTTTCTGTGCTGCCTTTTTTGAAAGTTCTTCCTTTACTCCAGCTGAACCAGTAACACCAGATGTGCTGTTGGTTAACCTTTCCCTGCTCTTACTTCTCCTATAAACACTGACTGGTAGAGGCTTACTCTATCACCGTTCTTACTGATGCCACACTGACTCCTGCTCTATGTCTCTTCTGTAACTCAATTTATTCATCAAGATGAGGTCTCAGCTGAGCAAGCCCTGCTTCATTCCCAGCATGGGAGCTGAACTGCTGATCAAAGAGCTTTCAAGCTTTGTTATTATATACCTGCTGATGGCTAGACAAAAGACCAAACTATAGATCATGAATACTGCTTATTCAGCAACTTCCATTCTCATGTATCAGTTAACTTCTACCAAGTGTTCATCATGATGTCTGATCCCCTCCTGATGTCTTCCCTGTTATATGTGTTCTTGAGGTTATATAGTAAGATCTCTTCCAGAAGGTCAAACATGATCTTTGAATGTTTCCAGAGGTGCCAAGGCACATCTATAAATTAGCCATTGAGATGAGGTAGTAGCAAAATTAAAATGAAATCTAACTAATCAAAAGCATGTAGTGGGATTCCTGTGTGTTTTTCTAATGATTACTTTTTTCTGGTCTTAAAAGCTCTTTCTGAGGA
Source organism: Chloroceryle amazona (assembly GCA_027560015.1). NCBI lineage: Eukaryota > Metazoa > Chordata > Aves > Coraciiformes > Cerylidae > Chloroceryle > Chloroceryle amazona. The sequence continues at coordinate 96,135 of JANHFX010025734.1, forward strand.
TAATTTTCCCCTCATCTCACTCATTGTCATTACTACAGCCCAGATAAATCTCCCACTACCAGATATGTTTTTCTGCCAGTGCTCATCAGAAACATCAATTTACTCTCATATTTTGTGTGTTCAGGGCCATAAAGCACTATGTCCCACCTTTTCCACTGAATTTTGTAACCTTTCAGGCAGTGAAATGTTCTGTATCATTCCCAAACTGGAAAGTACTGTTAGAAAAAAACACTATAGCATAAAACAGGCTATTGTCTAGAATAAATACAGACAGATGAGTTAAAAAAAAATTAGTTATCTAGTTGCAGCTAAAGTTAAGCAAATGGAAGGTTAAATAAATCTAACTAGTTTTAGATATCTTTGGCCACAGTAAGCACTGAACCAGATTATGTTATTTAAATAAATACATGTTTTCCATCAGTATACTTTGCCTGGAAGAGATGTCTCTAACATTACCAGAACAGGTAGAACATACAAACCATCACAGAGTCAAAGCCAAGCCTTTTATGAAGGCTTCTATTATTTTGTTAGTTTACAAGCTCGACACTGACATCATCACATGCTCAAGTGTTTGTAGAAGACCTAGTATAATGGGAGCACAATATGCTACACTGGTCGTAAAAGACTCCTCACAGGTTGTTCTGTCCATGGTCAGTTCTCAGAATGAAGTAGAGGTTATTTACAGAGGGACGTGCGTGAAAGGAATATATGGATTGAGCGTTTTCCATTCATAGATACACACTTCGCCAATACGTGCAGGCAGCTAGAGAGAGGTGTTTATTATCTCTTCTGCCCAGTATTGTGGCTTGTGCTGTATATGCACCATACAATAATCTGTCACCACCAACTACCACTTACCAAGGCAGAAGGAATTCTATGCCAACAAGAATCTCAGTTATTGACAATTCACATTTTTCCTTTCACAAACCAATAAACAGCCCCTCTGAAAAGAAGAGAACTGGGGGTCACTCCTTGAACAAACAGATGTTTGCTGCACACAGAAACAGACTTCCTGCACTGCTCACAAGAGCAGAGTTTCTACAGGTCTTCTCTGTTTGAAGCTCACTTTTCTGGGTCTTAAAACTGCCTGTAAGCTTCACAAGAGCCAACTGAGCCCTCTTGAAAACCTGCCCCAGTGTGCTGAGCCTGTCACACAAGCAATGTGTTTGTGAAGAGCGGTTGTGCCTGCTGCAGCAAACATCCTGTCACAGAGATGAAGCAGTGATACTGCTGCGATATAACAGAGATGCCAAGTGGGAGAAATACTGTTCCTCCCAGGTAGTTCACCTTAATGCCAGCAGGCTAACCCCTAAGGAACCCTGAATGCAAGAAGACACGGGATTTACCAAAAGCTCTACTTACTGGTTGCATTTTATTCTGCGTATCAAAGTAGCCAGCGACTCCCAAACAAGCTGTGACCCTGGAAAAATTTGATGGCAGCCCCTGGCTCAGTCTCCAGTCTCCCAGGGTGAAAAGTGCCACTTCTCATCACCAAACCAAATGCTGCCATCTGCTAATGTGTAACATGAGTCTTTTTGCTGATTTAGAAAGGGCACTAAAATGAGATCTGAACTATAGCCCTCTGTGAAGAAGGTCAGCCTGCTATATTCAAATGATCTCAACATGCAAAGGATGAAGAAGTGAGCCAAGCCATACAGAGACATTTTTTGAGAGGTACTAAATCCCATGCCAGGACCTTCCCTTGGCAAATCAACAGGGTCAGGTTGCTTTTAGCACGTTCAGCTACTCCTGAAAAAAGGATGGTAATAGCATAAAATGATTAGTGGAGGAGACTGTTCAAGGGCAAATCACATTTGCTAATGATGACTATAGTATATGAGCCTGCTGCTGGGTCTGTGCCATCCAAAATAATTTGTTAGAAGATAAAGTTATGGAGACCACTAAGGCACAGCAGCCTCTTGCGATCAAAATAAAATAGAACAGAGACAACTTTCGAAACATGCAGCTCATACTTCACAGTGAGCATTTGCTTATGATTTCCATGGTTTTAAACAGGAATCAAGTGGCTGTTTCAGTTCTGTTCTCTCATGATAAGACAGTGAAAAGACAGTCCTTATACTTACATTTCATTACTCAGACCACAGAAAGAAGAAAAGAGAAAGAAGAAAAGAGAAAGAAGAAAAGAGAAAGAAGAAAAGAGAAAGAAGAAAAGAGAAAGAAGAAAAGAGAAAGA